>RCWM02000945.1:0-67500 GCA_003667255.2 Euschistus heros | reverse complement strand
ATCTTGATTTGTTTTTCTAGAGATTTGTTCTATAAATAAAGTTATATTGTAACTTCTTTCTTTTTTCACTGTAAGACATGATTATGGAAACAATATGGTCTTGAAACGTGGCTAAAATAGTTCTTTTTATTTATTGACTAAACCTGAAGAATCTTATTAAACATTTAATAATAACAGTTAAAAAATTCATCCATATATACAGGGTGAGTATCACCTAGTGTAAAAAAAAAAAAAAAAAAAAAAAAAAAAAAAAAAAAATGAGTGAAACTACACGGGCATGCATTTCTACCTTTCCATGAAGTGTATGGTTGGTTTATTCATCTTTGTATTGTTCTCGAATAATGTTGAAAAATCGTAGTTTGCGCATTAGATTGAATAATGAGAACTTCTAAGATTTGTAACAAAATATCCTACCACAACTTCAACACGATATTCCTCCTAAAGTTCAAAATATGATTTCCCAACATCATTGTGCTGCTCCACATTATTCTAAAGTAATACAAACATAAATCAACGATATACATCGATAGGTAGGTATAGGTAACTCATCTATCCATAAAATTCACCTCAAAAAGTGGAATTTTTCAACACAATCTGCATTCAGAAGCTAACGGCCAAATTTGGGCTATGCCCATTATCATTGAGTTTTAAACCTTAAATTGAAAATCTAATAAAATAAATCCTAATGGTAGGTAAATAATAACAATGACTAAATAAATGTGATATCATTAGATCCTCTGATCTGGTGCCATTTATTGATAATTTCCCTTACAATATTTTTGTTTCTTTGATTTGTACTCCAATAAAGAGTTTATTATGTTTAAAATGCACATTTCCATTAAGGGATTGTCATAATGTTTTATTTACACAAGTAACTGATTTGTATGCCAAATGAGAACAAGTTTTTGTCGGTTTCAAAAGTATATTTCTCAATGAAATCCAAACAGAATCATTACGCTTAACATATCATTCGAAATCTTATGAAATTTGCAAGCTTTTCTGAGATTTGCAGTTTTGTTTATAGTTTTTTTTTTCGGAAAACAGTTAGCGTTGAAGTAATATAAGACATTGTAACTTCTCTTAATAAGGTGAAGATCATACGTTATTTAGGTCACATTTTTGCAAAATTGAAGGTTATATTTACTCTGCTCCTATAGGAAATTTAATGCTAATTCTGAAAATGTGGTCAAATTTGGAAAAATATTTAAACAAATTGGAGATATTACAGCTTTTATGGTAAAAAAAACGTGGTTTCCTCTAAGTCTTTAATAGTATATCTGCAATAAATTGGAATGGAAAGGTGAGATATGCGGCATCTTTTCAAATTTTTGATCTAGTTTCACCCAATTTTTTGTTTTTTTTTTACACACACACACACACACACACACACATACAAAGAAGTAAGAAAGTGATTCGATTTTGAAAATGACCTCATTTCTCTTATTTATTCCTTATAAAAAACATTTTAAACAAAAGCTTTAGTCATATGTGAACTTTTGTTTATTCACCACTGATAGTACATTTGGTCAGTGAAACGATCGTTTTTTTTTTGTTTTGTTTTTTTAAATTTATATCGATCTATTTTTTTAAGATACTGTTTTATGGAATAGTATTTGAAAGAACTAAAACCCTAAAACCATTTAGTACATTTTCTAAAAAGAGTAATTTATAGTGGAAGGGATACATTTGGTGAGTACAAAGAAGAAAGAGAAGAGTTGATTAAAACTTATTCGAGCGAGAGGAGGTAATGAAAGCGGCCCTGGAAGGAGAAACATTGCTAACATTATTGCGGCAGCTTTTAATCCGATTTATAAAACACAGAAATAGAGTCCGCAAAGGTTTGGATACGGTTGGTTGGGCTGAGTCTACCCTTCTCTAACCACCTACTGCCCATCAGCTTCTAAGGCACATTCATATATATTTAACGTAAATTATGAAACTTATCGATAGTGTTATGTTAATATTATAGGAATATATTATTAAAAGTTCTATACTAGAAGGTATAGAGGTCATTATCTTTTCAGTCGCCTCGGAGGGAAGTCGGGAATAGGATGGGAAACAAGTTGGGAGAATAGTGGATTTGAGTGTTTATGGAGTTTACTATGAAAGGTTGGGTATCTGGTTTGGGTTAAATCAGCAACATATGGAGTATTAAGATCTTTAGGGATAAGTTTGTTTGTGACACAATTGGGCCATTCTCATGGCAGTGATTTTTCACTGTCCTGCTTGACTTAAGATGGAACTAAATCTTCCAAATCAATATTTTTGGTGGATTTGAACGTACACCGACCCCTTAAAGTTGGTGCATACAGCCTAGTTTCGAAAAATATTTTTGTTATTTTTCTATAGCTACAAAAAGGCTTATAAACTCATAACTTTCCCTTGTCCCTAGCTATAGTATGAGATTTCAAGGAAGTTATTTAAGTATTTATTTTTAGAAAACTTATGTTTTTATTTTCTAGAGTATTAGACCATATATTGAAGAATAAATTAACATGCTTTTAAACATTTTTAAACTATAAAGGGAAACTGAAAATTCCGTTTTCTTTTTGTCTCTCGGTTTGGCCTCACGACCGTCACACTAAATAGTTATTTAAATATTCTCTACAAGAATAAGCTAGTGCTAATTATTGCTATCTACAGAGTAATTCGTGAGGTTATCTTCATAAGTGATGTGTTTGGAAGACATTTTTTGGTGTATTTTCTAAGATTTGCATCAATACAGGGTAAGTTTTCTTCCTCGTACTTTTTCATACTCACGACCGTCACGCGTTTTTAAAATGATTCGTATTTTTTAAAAGCTCCTGGTTTGATTGTTTGTAGATGTATACAACTGAGTAGTCAAACTAGCCGTTTAGGTAAGGTTTTGGTGTTGCAATTAACATTAATTTAAGGGAGGTTCCTCACGACCGTCTCACCAATTTTTTTTTTTAATTTTAACTTGTTACATATTAATGCACCAACACCATCATACGTATGAAACATCACTGAATTGAGTTCCTTTTTGGCGGGGGGTTGAGGGGGAGCGGAATAGGACTTCGAAACAACGAATATTTGGGCTATATACCTATTTACCAACACTTTTATAAGGCAGAAACATCACTGACTTAATTTTAATTTTTTTTTTTTTTTTTGGGGGGGGGGGGGTCCAAAATAATATTTCTTTTTAAGGCATAACTCCTCTTTATCTTTTATTTTCTTCAACATGTTTCGGAGCACATGTTGAAACCGCTGCCGTCAAATCCCGTATGCCTGAAAAGGCAAGGTAGGGAAAAAAAAAAAAAAAAAAAAAAAAAAAAAAAAAAAAAAAAGAAAAAAAAAAAAAAAAAAAAAAAAAAAAAGAAAAAAAAAAAAAAAAAAAGAAAAAAAAAAAAAAAAAAAAAAAAAAAAAAAAAAAAAAAAAAAAGAAAAAAAAAGAAAAGAGAAATAAAGAAAAAAAAAAAAAAAAAAAGAAGAAAAAAAAAAGTTTCGGAGAATATTGCTCCATCTTCAGGATAACTGTGATTTCCCTCACATAGTAACAAGTACATGTCCATACCGACCCTCAGTTGGACATGCACATAGAGTTATGCCTTAAAAAGAAATATTAAAAATTAAATCTCATTCAATATAATAGTTGAACAACTAAACTGTTTTTTCGTAAAATTCTTCCAGAATTGATCACAATTTTTTTATTACTTTAATTTTTTATGTATTAATAATAAATTTTATTATTTTATTTATTTAGTTTTATCCATTTGAGGACATTAATAATTTTTTAATACGAAAAAAAAAATGTTTAAAGAAAGAGTAACGGTCAAGAGCGTTTCTATGAAAAGCTTTATAAAATGCTTCAAAACAGTGGTAAATAGAAAAAAGAAATCGGCCCCACCTGGGAATTCAATAAATAGAAGGTATATTATAATAGAAAACTCAAAAATAATAAAAATTTAAGCAACTTTAAAAATAAATTTTTTTTTTAATTTTAGCTGAGGCTATGAGAATGACCCAATTATGAGCATTAAAAACTTTAGGAAGGTATTTGGATTGTGAGGATCGGATACGAGAAGAATTGGAAGGTTTAGTTGACTCATTATATCCAAACAGGTCTAATTACGGTCATGTAAATGGTTCCCTTGTAATTAATAGGAAGGTTTGAACGTTTGAAAAATGAAAATGAAAAATAAATTTTATTCTGGGACAGACTGTCTCCTAAGAATAATTAAAGTGCACAATAGTAGGTACAATTGTCTGGCTGAGATTAGTTAAAACTCAGCACATCGGTGTTAAAAATTAAAGTATGAGAAAACAAACAAAAAGAAAAGAAGAGAGAAGAAAATAAAATAAGATAATAAAATCAAAGTTGAGTAAAAAAAAAATAATAAGTAGAAAAAATAAATAAATAAAATAAAAAACAATCAACAGTAAAAATTTTAGCACACTTATGTACATTTACATTTTTGTTGAAGATTGAAGATCGAGGAGATGGATAAATAAAAGATATTTAAAAGAAGTTAAGGAAGAGACTTTGCGAATATGGATAGGTAAGGATTGTTTAGTATATGTTGAAGAAGTCGAAAACGACGAACAGTTTCCTGTCGTTTAAGTCTTATATGTGGATTACAAGTTAAATGTTTTTTCCAGTTGAAGTGCTTGCTTGATAGCGGATCTGATCAACTGGGGTCAGTGGAATATTTACTAATATTTTATTAAATTTATTTGGCTAAATTAGCAGCATTTGGAGCATTAAGCTCTTTATGGATAAGTTTATTTGTAACAAAGTAAGGAGCATTAAGGATTTTGGATTTTAAGAATTGGATACGAGAAGAATTAGAAGGCTTAGTTGAGCCCCAGAGCTCAACTCCTTATGTCCAAATAGGTCTGATAACTGTCATTTATATTAGTCTTTTTTAATTAATTGGGAGCTTTGAACGTTTGTTCAAGTAGTTGAAAACGACGGGCAGTTTCTTGTCGTTTTAGTCATGCATGGTGGTCCCAAGTAAGTTGTTTTTCTAGTTGGAGAGATGTATTCAACAGCGATTTAATAATTTAATAATTATTTTATTCAGAAAACTACTCATTAATTATAGGAAACCAATACAATTAATCTGTGTTATTGCAAACAATATAAATAAAGGTAGATAACCGAATACCATCATCCACTCCTAAACATTACGATAGACCATTCACTGGCTGGAAACCAACATAGTCAGCCTTCGATTGTGGTGTTTATTTCCCACCAGTTTCACCCCTGGAAAAAAAGGTAGTCGAGATTTCTTTAATATTTTTTTTTTACTTAACTTATTCAAACACACCTGTTGAACACAAATAAGCAATCATCGGATTATAGGTTGGTATAATTCTCACAACGAGATATGTCAGGTAATAGGGGATTTTCGATTCAGTGTACTGATTTATTTTTTATTTCAACTAATAATTAATTAATGAAAATGTTTGTAATATTTTTTTTTTTTTTTTTGTTCTGAGCCATTTTTCGACTATATGTTTCTAAATATATTGAAAATTAGAAATAATGCGTTTCTATTGCTTCCAGAATCTGGAGCACCTCTACCTGGACAGGCAGTATCCTGTGGGGGGAGGGGGGAGGTCCTTTAGCGGGATCTCGGTGGTGGGTCTATCTCCTGAGGGCGAGGCAATCTTTTTTTTTTTTTTTTTTTTTTTTTTTTAATTTTTTTTTATTGAGTAATTACTACAATATGCCTCAAATATGGACAAAAAAGTAATATAGCTGGCTTAATGATTACATTCATACATTATTTACAGTAAAAAAAAAGTTTAAAAAAAATAATAAAAGATATCATAATAAAAAAAATATTATAAAATTAAAATAAAAAACTATGCTATACATGAATAATATAGAATATAGAATATACATCTAGGTAAAATATATATATTTAAAAAATATAATAAAATAAATAACAGTAAGTGAAAATAAGACAAAATTAAATTACAGGTTAAAAAATCCAATTATACTTTATTTACAATTTCCATTCCATGGAATGGGAAATTTAAGAGGTATGAGGTCGAGGACGTATAGTATATTGAGATCATTGTGGAGGGTTTTGTTGGAGACATAATAAGGAGCATTTACAATAGATCGGAGGATTTTGGATTGGAAGGATTGAATTCGTTTGATATTCGACTTTTTGCTGTCCCCCACAGTCCATAAGTCCAAATAGGTTTAATGATGATTTTGTATATGAGAAGGTAGTTTTCAATGGAAAGATGAGATATCCTATTTAGTAATCTATACAATTGGCTGAAGTGTGTGTTAAGTTCTTGCCTTTTGAGTCGAGTGTGAGGGTTCCATGTAAATCTTTTGTCTAAGTAGAAACCAAGATTCTGAACTGTGTCAGCTTTAGGTAGCGGAATACCATTGAAATAGATAAGAGGACTGGATTTATGACGGAGGGTAAAGGTTATGTTGGTGCAATTATCTGAAATCTTGCATTTCTAATAATGTGCAAGAGGCAAAATGTGAAAGAGGAAAAAAAGTTTTTTTTTTGTTAATATTTACAATCGTATACAGTATATCTTTGTGTATAATGTATATATAATATAAAATATATTGTTAGTTTTAATTTGTTCAGGAAATAATGAACCGGTTTTTTTGCGTTTTCCCAAAAATCGAGTTTAGGTCAACTGTTATCTTCTTCCACTCAGCCATTTAATTAACGGCCCAGTAAAACAAACTAGATCAAGAAAAAATCAATACTCAAAGTAGTGATACAGAACAAACTAACACAATAGAGCCAACAACAACAGAACAACAAACAATACAAGAACAAAGAACAACGATTCAACCAGTACCAGTCCTGCCAAACTGTCCCCTGCCTTTACCATTAAAAAACTCGCAACGTAAATATCGATATATCGATATTTTGATTTACAGTGTAACGAAACCAATATCTAATCGTATTATTCCTAATCTAAAAACATACCCTGCTTATTCTAATACAAAACATCATAATAAAATCAACAAGTATACAAGTGTACTCACATCAATTTCGGCACATTAAATATTCCACCGCGAGGATTGAAAACGAATTGGTATGAGACTGAATTGCCTGTGACTGCATGCCATTAGGTGCCTGCTTCGTTTTATATGTAAATCAGCTGACCACACTTACATATTGCCGGCCGACCACTGTACGTAATGGCATCGAACAAAATGGATAAAATGGCGCCCAGTTTGCTTGGACAATTTGGAAATTGGATATTATCGATGCTAACATCGCTTAGATGAATAATGTATTCACCTGTTTGTGTGAACCAAGAGCACTACTTCGTTAAATTACCACTTCATATTATGCTTTTTCTTTAATGTATTTCTTTTTATTTACAACTGTATACAATATATACAACAAATATATTTGTAAAAAACTGACTATAATTGTTACGGTTGAATTTTCCGTTGTAGAAACATTTCAACCACACACAGTTGTCTCAAGACCAGATTAGGTCTTGAGACCTAATATCTCAAGACACAGTTGTCTTAAGGACGATTAAGCTCGGACAGTTTTCGGTTAGGTTAGGATAATTTTTGACTTCACAGTTTTGTAAGGAGTATTTACAAGGTAAATATACTAAAATTCCTCGCCCCTGGGTTGTGAGCTAATGGTGGAGAGGAGAAGGTCCCAATTTTGTGTTTTTCAATTATATCTAGAAAACGGTGAATTAAAAAAAAAAAAAATATGCTATTATTAAAATTAAAGCTAATTAAATTTCCTATAAAATTGATTTTATACATATTTGTCAAAATTTCAGTGGTTTTGGAAATATACGTTATTAAAAATCGATAATTTTAGAAATAAAAAAGTTTACCTCACTTGTTAAACATTTACTTCAAATATCCAAAACGGATATATCAAATTAAAGCAAATTTAATGCTCAACAATTTTGATTCTGCCATTTATTCTGAGAATCGATCATGGAAGTTACTGGAAGCAAAAGCTTGACAAAAAGTGAGGTAACATTTGTTTTTTCCCGAAAATCATCAATTTTCAATAAGTAATGTCTCGAAAACTGTTAAATTTACGACAAATTTACATAGAATCAATTTTATAGAAAATTTGAGTAGTTTTAATATTTATCTGTAACATATTTTTCTTGAGTCGCCTGTTTTCGAGATATAATTGAAAAACCAAAAAACATGAACGTCTCTCCTCCACCCCCCACCGTTAGCTCACCCCCAGTGGTGGGGACTTTTACTATGTTTGCCTTCTACTATTCCTAACCAAGCTATGAAGTAAAAAATTATCGCATATTTCATGCATTCTGCACCCCTCATTTCAGCATTGATTGACTGGACTATATAACCTTTTTACTTCCTAATCAAACATGTGTTTTTTTCTTTTCTTTTTTGTTTTGATCATATGTTTCATATGTTACAAAAATCAATAATCGAACTTACGACTAAATTTATTTGATAAATAATAAAAAGGTCTATACAATTGAAGAAAAAAATCATTTGCCGTTCTGAAGTTTGTATCTTGCTCTGAAGTGACTCCTTTCAGATCCTCATTTTATTATTATTATATTTAATTGACCATTTATGATCACGCTACAACTTTATTTCCTCTTATTATTTTCCAGTGCCTTTAGTTCCCTCTGCCTCCAGTAGTCCTTCATGCGTTCACTGGCCTGCTTCTTTTGATCTTCTGTCCACGTTCGTCCACCTCCTCTTAGGTCTTCCTTCAACTTCAAACCCCTCCACTCTACTCCTAAGTGTTCCTCTTTCCAACATTTGGGACTCTGTACTGTTTAACTGTTCCAGGTCTTTCCTAACTTCTTTAATCCACGCTGCAGTGGTCTTCTTCTTCCAGAGGTAGTTGAATATCTGTTTTGTTAATTTGTCTTCGCTCATTCTGTGCAAATGTCCGAGAAACGTCAATTACTTCTTCTGCGTGGTTTCAGAGATCCTTTCCACTTCTGATAGACTACTTAGTTGTTTCTCAGTTTCCATCCACCCTCAGCCTGTACTGCAGCCATTATCTTCCTTTTTTTTTTTCCATTTATTGATATTTACAACTGTACAAAATAATGTACAACAAGTAAATGTGTTGACAGAGAATACAATGGCATGTAAATAACTTGTGAAGAAACTACTCACTAGTAGCACTTCAATAAAATCTGCACTAAAAGATCTCTAGGCCATCTTCTTTTCAGACGCCTCGGAGGATTATCAGGGATGGAGGAGGAAGCAAGTTGGGAGACTAGTGGATTGGAGTGGTTATGAAGCTTACTATGGAAGGATAGGTATCTGGTTTGGGCTAAATCAGAAACAAATGGAACATTAAGATCTTTACGGATAAGTTTATTGGTCTCATAGTAAGGAGTATTGAGGATTTTTCGAAGGATTTGGATTGCAAAGATTGGATACGAGATGAATTGGATCGTTTAGTAGAGCCCCAAAGCTCAACTCCGTACGTCCAAATAGGTCTAATCACTGTCATGTAAATGAGTCTTTTGTAATTAATTGGGAGCTTTGAACGTTTGTCTAGTAAATGTTGAAGTAGTCTGTAACGACGGGCAGTTTCTTGTCGTTTTAGTCGTGTATGTGGATTCCAAGTAAGACGTTTGTCCAAGTGGAGTCCTAGGTAGCTGATCTGTTCAACAGGGATTAGTGGAATATCAATCCTTTTCAAGACTTCCAACTTCTCGTGGCTATAGTTCATCGATAGGCATTCATTGGCGTAGGGACATTGTAGACACCTTGACGAAGGTGTTGTGTGAATATTTTTTGACCATAAGCTCTTTCCCAGATCCTCATTTTATTTTATTTTTTTTATTTTATTAAGTTAAAGAAAGACCCGTATCGCAATGACAAGTTAATAAAATATAGAAGCTATCCATTGGTTACACTTTATAAATGTTCCTTCTTCTTTTCAGATACCCCGAAGGGTTATTTAGAATCGAATAGGAAGTAAATAGGGATGTTTATGGATTTGAATAAGTATGAAGCTTTTCATAGAATAGGTATCCTGGATAGGGCCCATTCGGAGTTGGGCTTGTCTCAAAGATAACCCACTTGCAGAAAAAAGTGCGTCACCCTAGCAACAATGGCAAATGAAATATCACAGGGTGGAATCAATTCCCAATCCCTGTGTAGCTAAGACGGCGAGGAAAGGGGGGAGTTAGGGCAATTACAGGAACATCTTGGATAAGAAGTACATTATGGATAAATTTATTTGTTGCATAGCATTGAGGATTTTACGAAGTAATAACAAATAAAGGCTTAGCGAACCCGAAGGTTCGATACCGTCACCACCAACCGTCCACCGCACACTTTCCTCCAACCCACTCCTCCAAAACCCAAATCCTCCAAGTCGGCCCTCACGCAATCCTCCCATCTTCGTCTCGGTCTACCCCTCGGCAGTTTACCCGACGGCTCATAACTGATTCCTTTTTTTGGAATTAGATCATTATTAAACCCAACAACTTTACATGCCTATTTTAAGCGTCGCGCTGCTACTACTTCAACTATACTTACGGGATATAACTCGCACAATTCCGCATTGTGAAGCCTTCTAAATTCTCCTGTTTCTTCATCCTTTTTTGGGCCAAATATTCTACGCAGTACTTTATTTTCGAAAAATATAAGGCGTTGTTCCTCCCTTAATGTCAGCGGCCATGTTGGTATAATAGTTTTGTATATTCTAATTTTTAAATTTTTGGAAAGTAAGCGCGAACTGAGTAATTTTGTGACTAATTAACAAACATTACCAGATTTTAACCTAGCCTTTATTTCTTCTTAAATTTCATTTTTCCTCGATATAATAGACCCTAGATATTTGAATTGCTCAACGTGTTAAAACTTTATCCTGGAAATATCTACATTACTAAAATGTTCACCGTTTCTGCTACTAACCATATATTTCGTTTTATCGGTATTAATTACTAAACCAACTTCGTTACCGATTTCCCAAGTCGGATTATATTAAATGTTTCGGACATGCATATCTTTACTAGATTAAACAGTTTATGAGTGTTTTCATTAGATATTTAAGACGTTTATTTAGTAAATTATGAAGCGGCCTATAACGACGAACAATTTTTGTCTTTTCTAAGATTAAATGAATAAAAGTTAAATGGTGGTTCTGTCAAAGAATTATCTATTCTCATTCGTAAAAATGTTTCTCGGATTATTTTTCCATTAATCTACTTATCATATTAATAAGTAGATAACTCAGTAATAAAGTTAAAGCCAAATTAAAAATGAAACAATATTATATTTCTATGGAATTAGTACGATACAAACTGACCAGGTTTTTGTGCATTGCGGGCCTAGTGTTCCCCGGCGCTAGTGCGGCTACTGTAGCCATTTAACTTTGTCCGCATTCTTTTTATGAAGCGTTTATTTTATTGTTGAGTCCAAATAAAAACTAAAGCCACGAAATTCACTGCTTACATAATAGTTTATTTTAATTTTTCAGTCATTTTATTTTATTTAATTAAATTTAGATATTTAATTATAGCAGGTGTGATTTAAAATTTGAAAGAGAAGAAAATATATATTATTTTTTTTTAGCCACAGCCTCTTTATCATAGCTATTTTAATCATATCTGGAACCAAATAGAAGAAAAAAAATTAAATTACATATTTTGTATCATCAACAGAAATAAAGTCAAACATAAAGTTTCATTTTTTTTTTTTTTTATCACATTGATTATATCTTTCAAGCAATTAATTATTTTCTCGCTAAAATAAAGAATTTCAAACGATCTGGAAAACACAGATTTGAAGCAAAAAGAATTACATTTGAAGGATTTTCTAACTTTCAACTATTTTTCGGGAAAAATATAAAAATGGTTTGAAACTTAAACAAACTTGAGAGGCAGTCCAAACTTTGAGTCACATTATAACTAAAGTTGGAGGCTAAGCCATCTAGCAGTACATATACAGACATATATATATATATATATATATATATATATATATATATATATATATATATATATATATTTCTTGACTGTTACTATAAAATGTTTATTAAGGTTCTTGCATTAAAGTCAATAAATAAAAACAACTATTTTGGCGTTGTTTCGAGACTATATTTTTCTCGTAATCATGCGCTACAGTGAAAAAACAGTTACAATAAAATTATATAAGTTATACAAGTTATTTCAAAACATAAAGTTAGCCACAATATAAATGTATAAAAACATGCGTTAGAATAATTAACTACATATAATTACAAAATATGTAAACTACTTACGATGGTACTGGTGGATATACTATTGGTATCTACTACTGAATTATGACAATACTAGTACACAACTGACCTGAGGAATTTTGGAAAAAAGTATAGGTTGAGAGGGTCGGTATTTCCAAAACTAGTGGTACCCCCAGATACAGATAAAAAAAAGGAACATTTCCTTATTTCTGTGTAATACATAAATGGATAAATGATCGCCGTTCAGAAATGTCGCCAAAATAGTTTTTATTTATTGACTGAACCTCAAGAACCTTACTAAACATATAAATATTTTTTTCTTTTTTATATAAAAGATTTTACATAAGTACGATCTCCATTAAACTGAAGCTTTCTGTTTTTTCAGCAAATCCTCCAATTAGAATCGATGAACTAGTATCGTCAGTTTAAAACACATACAAATACATTAAAAATATCGGTATTTTTCTACACAATTTATAAATATTACATTTTAAAAATGTAACACAAGAAATCAAACAAATGGTACCTGAGGAGGCCAAACGGAAGGTTTTTTAAAATATATCAGAGTAGACTGGGAGTAGATAAAAGGGACAGTTAGGTAAATACATTTTGATCCCCTCATTTATTAGTCAAGTGAGTGGGTAGTCCTTTGTGGTTTCCCTATAACTCGTCGGTTTCTCTGTTCTTACATTACCGATTGAGAAGTGAATTCTTTTACGTACATGTAGGCTGCCTTTGCGCTTAGACCTCTTTTTCTGCAAACATTGCGCGTTTTAAAAATATAATGACTTCATGTAGCCAACTCAAGTAAAAAGGAATTAAATTATTAGTTAAAATAAGCATTGACGAGATAAACTAAAAGTGAACATAAGATTCTTACAAAAGTAACTGTAAGTTTCAATTAAGGATTGTGTTCATGAGAAGGAATTTTTTTATTATTTTTTTTTTTTTTTTAATCATGTGGCAAAGAAGTGAATTTTATAAAAAAATAAGAAAAAAAGATGATTGGTAATCAATTTCATTTTTGCAGACTGTAAATAAGTTTAAGTGGTCTGGTAGATTTGAAAATGCTTACAAAATAACTTTCAATTTAAGGCCACAAAAGAATTAAACTTCAAAAAAAAAAAAAAAAAAAAATTGTATCATTGAGATCATTTTTAAGTTCCTTATAAGGAAAAGACTTTTATACAATCCAATTTCTGAAAGAAGCTATAAGAATAAAAATCATTTTTATTTTTTTTTATAGGTCTAAATTAAATAAGTAATATCGAAGGTCCCACTTTTTAAAGAGCTACTTTCCTTCTTCTAGATTGAGGCAAATAGAATTTATTTCGTTTGGAATTATTCAGATTTTTTTTTCACCCTTAATAAAATTTTATAACTGTTTTAAAATGAATTTAGTATTTTTTTTTTTTTTTTTTTTATGTTTTTATTAACTGCTAGAACGTTATGAACTTACTAGGAGAGGAAGACTGCTCTGGACAGGACAAAGATCAAAGGAAGACCACATCCGCTTCAATCATCCCCCCTCCCTTCTGGACAGACCAATAACTCACCGGAAGCACCCAGCAGTAACCCTTCGATTATGGTCTGTATTCCCGACTAGGTTCATTAAACTTAGAATTTATTTTTAACTTAATTTATTCATACGTACCTGATAAATACGAATTAACGTTCATCGGATTATAGTTTGGAACAATTCTTATCACGAAGTATAAATATATTTCCAAATGAAGTATATAGGAAATAAACAGATCACTATGGATTGAATAAGGACATCGGGCCAAGACACTTCCTGATATATCTTTTAGTCTAAATAAAATACCAATTACTGACATTCATCATTTGTAAGTGTTACAGGATGTTTTTATTAATAAGAAAGTTCTCCCATTGAAATAGGAACAAATAATAAAAAAGTATATACAAGTAGAAATTTACTGAATCTGTTAACTACCACCTGGTGCTAGACTGGGTCAAATCCTGTACTACTTCAAGAAATATATCGGTCCTTGGTACAAGCTGAAGAATAATAATAATAACAATATGCTTTATTGGCATCTGTTTAGACAAAATCCTCTCCCATAGGAGGAACTTAGAAATCGGCTACAGCCAACAGAACAAAAAAATTATATATACAAGTCAAAACAAAAGCATGTATTTTCATTTGTCCCTTGTTATGGGACAAATGAAAATATATAGTATTGGGTTGTTTCACATGAAATGTCCGTTTTCAAGGTAAAGGGATTTTAGTAAAAATAAAATATGAAAACAATATAATTTTATTCGAAGTATTTACCTTATTTTTCTACAAATTTTTCCCAACGTGACAACAACTTTTTTATCCCGGATTTGAAAAACTCTGAGCTTTGAAGTGAAACAAAATCTGAAAACGCACTTTTGATTTCAGCATCATTTGCAAAAATTTTTCCTCTACAGAAGTTGTCTAAATTCCTGAAAATGTGATAATCTGTTAGAGACAAGTCGGGAGAATATGGTGGGTGCGGAAGAACTTCGTACCCCCAGCTCTTTCAATTTATGCATGGTAAGTTTTTAACGTGGGGTCTAGCATTGTCGTGTAGGAGTATAGGGCCCTTCCGATTTACCAATCCAGGTTGTTTTTTCAATAATTTTTCGTGCATTTGGCCAATTTCATTGCACTAGGTTGTAGAGGTAATGGTCTCACCTCTCTAATTACAGTTGGAGGTCTTCCTAGGGGCTGGTTTTCCAAGTTGGTATCCCCAGTCGAAAACTTAGCAAACCAACGGCGAATGGTTCGTTCATTTACACTCCCTTCCCCAAACGCCTTACAGATGTTTCCAGCAGCCTCAGCTGCCGAACGACCTAGTTTAAACTCATAAAAAAATATTACACGAATATCGCGTGTTTCCATGTTCATATTTGAAGGTATACTAAACAGTGTGTAATTGATTGGGAAGCTAATGTTTATAAAAGAAAAGTAGAGGATTAGTAACTGCTTGATTATGATATGTGAACTTTGGAAGTAAACAACAGAGACTCACAAAATCCTCTATGTATTTCAAATATTATAAAATCGGACATTTCATGTGAAACAACCCAATAGATTTTTGCAGGTTCTAGAAGACCTTTCAAGACTAAAATTCCTGAAGAATATTAGAAATAAATAATAAATTTAAAATAAAAATTATAGTCCAGTCAATAAACACATTGTAGAGTCCATGGAATATGAGATAATTTTTTACTTCATAGCTTAGTTAGGAGTGGTTAGGAGGTAAAAATACCCGCCCCTGGGGGGTTAGCTAACGGTGGGGTGGAGGGGAGAAGTTCATTTTTTTTTCCGATAATATCTTAAAAATGGTGGACTCTAGAAAAATGTGTTTCAAATAAACATAAAAGCTTATTTAATTTCCTATAAAATTGATAATATATAAATTTGTCGTAATTCTAATCGTTTACGTGATATACGTTATTGAAAATCGGTAATTTTCGGGAAAAAACAAATGTCACCTCACTTTTTGTCAAACCTTTGTTTCTAGTACCTTCCACAATCGTTTCTCAGAAAAACCGTCAGAATAAAAATTGTAGATCAATAAATTTACTTTATTTTGATGTATACGTTTTTGGTATTAGAACCAAGTGTTTTATAAAAAGTGAGGTAAACATTTTTATTTTTAAAATTATCGATTTTTAATAACGTATATCTCGAAAACCGTTGGAATTTCGACGAATATGTATATAATTAATTTTAAAAGAAATTTAATGAGCTTTAATTTTGATTTGTAACATATTTTTCTAGAGTCAATTGTTTTCGAGATATTATCAAAAAAAATGAACTTCTCCCCTCCCCCCATTGTTAGCTCACCCCCCCCAGTGGTGGGGACTTTTAGTATATTTACCTTCGAACTATTCCTAACGATTCTATGAAGTCAAAAGTTATCGCATATTCCATGGACTCTACACCCCTCATTTCAGCACTCATTGACTGGACTATTAATATAATTCAAAACATGACTGGTGTAACTAACACACCAGGAAAAAAAAATTATAAAATCAAAAATTATAGTTAAAAAAAAAAACTAGAAAAACGCGTTTTTGGTACGCGGCACTAAGTGTGGTAAACAATTTGCAGCAGTCAGAACTTCAAGCTAATTTCTAAGTTAAAGGTTCGAAGCTAATTTCTCTGTATTATTCTTGATTTATTTACATTTTTAACACAGTTTATCTAAAATCACCAATACTGTTTATCTTAGTGTTGGAAACAGTATTTTGGCGTATAGATTGGAAGAATGTCGGCATAAAGATAAACGGAAGATGGCTAAACTGTCTCCGATTTGCAGACGATATTGTTTTGTTGGCGAGCAATGCAGCAGACATCAAAATGATGATGGAAACTTTACTGGAGATATGTACAGAAGTAGGCCTCTCACCTAATTTTGATAAAAACAAAGCTAATGACGAACGCAGAAAAGGTAGATATAAAAGTTGGAAATCATAGCTTACAATACGTAGAAGATTATAAATACCTTGGACAGTTGGTCTCTTTTACAAATAAATCGTGGAAGGAAGTGGACAGAAGAACATCCATAGGTTGGGCAAAGTACTGGTCGTTGAAAACAATAATGAAAAACGATTTCCCAAAAGAGATAAAAAAGAAAGTGTTTGATACATGTATACTTCCAGCCGTCTCCTTTGGTAGTCAGACTTGGTCCCTAACGAAAGCCCAAACAAGGAAACTGATAAGTTGGCAAAGAGGAATAGAAAGAAATATGATAAAGATAAGTAGGAAGGAGAAGGTTAGGAGTTGTATCATCAGAGAGAAGACGGGCCTGAAAGACATAATTCACCATATCGAGAAGCAAAAATGGGAATGGGCGGGGCACATCTTAAGGAGAACTGATAAAAGGTGGTCAATGGAGGTGACTGTTTGGACACCCTATTACTACAAAAGGCGAAGAGGAAGACAGTTGAAAAGATGGAGTGACTTCTTTAAGAAGAAAGCCGGACCACTATGGTGGAGAATGGCAAGGGACAGAGATAAATGGAAAGAGAAGTGGATCCAAATCGCAAACCCGGCTTCCCAGTAGGCTGGTAACCTGGGAAAGTCTAGACTTATACTCCCTGAGGGAAGGCCCATGTTGAGACTCACAGAAGAATTTTATTTGTAAATATGATAATAATTGTGGACTTATTTGTAGATATGTTAAATTTTTATTTTTATTGTATTTATTTGAATTATGGTTTATTTGTTGAGTTATGGACATAATAAAAGGCTATTATTATTATTATCTAAAATCAACCAACATTTTTCTTTTTTACTTATCTCAGAGTAGGAATATACAAACGTTTATAACATTTTTTGATTGAATTAGCCATTTATGCGTTATAGACTCTTAAATATGACAAAAACCAACTTACTAACATGACAAACGTTAGCATAAATTTTCTATGTTTGACAATTGATTGTGGCTAAACGCCTAAATCAAATTCAGTTTAAGGCGCGTCTCTAGACGCAACTTTAATTTTGTCAAAATAAAATTTTTCGATTGAAACCATTCCTTTTTTTGGAATTAGATCATTATTAAACCCAACGACTTTACATGCCCATTTTAAGCGCCGCGCTGCTATTACTTGAACTATATTTACCGGATATAACTCGCACAATTCCGCATTGTGAAGCCTTCTAAATTCTCATGTTCCTTCATCCTTTTTGGGCCAAATATTCTACGCAGTACTTTATTTTCGAAAAATATAAGGCGTTGTTCCTCCCTTAATGTCAGCGGCCATGTTTCGCATCCGTAGAGAACTGTTTGTAGTATAATAGTTTTGTATATCCTAATTTTTAAATTTTTGGAAAGTAAGCGCGAACTGAGTAATTTTGTGACTAAATAACAAACATTACCAGATTTTAACCTAGCCTTTATTTCTTCTTAAATTTCATTTTTCCCCGATATAATAGACCCTAGATATTTGAATTGCTCAACGTGTTAAAACTTTATCCTGGAAATATCTACATTACTAAAATGTTCACCGTTTCTGCTACTAACCATATATTTCGTTTTATCGGTATTAATTACTAAACCAACTTCGTTACCGGTTTCCCAAGTCGGATTATATTATGTTTCTTCTTCTATATGTTTTTTCCAAAATCTAAATACTGTTCAAAAATTTTGGGGGTTTTTTTCCGCAAACATTTTCCCCTTACCAAATTTAGTTTCATTTTTGATATATTATTCTCAGGACCCACCTGGACGATATAAAAACATAAAACCTACAACTTCACCTTTTGCAAGGCAGACTCCAATTTTGGTGGTAATTTAACTAGACTAAGTGAGAACATCAGAACAAAGTTGTGCATTTATTGTATTGCCATTGGTCCTTGAAACGTGTGCAAATTTTTAAGTTAATCACATTGCTGGATATTGCGATGAAAGATTTCGTTACATACAATTGGTTTAGTAGTTTTCGCGGTTAGTGATCACAAACGAAACATGGCTTATCCTTTTATATAATATTATAAATTAAGAATACAGTTGTATATTATTATTTTTAATTGGCACTACATCCCAAGTTGAGACTTGGCCTGCTCCAACATCAACCGCCAGTTTGGTACCAATTTGGGTACCAAGCAGAATTCTGGCATCAGTAGCTACGGAATCTTCCCATCTAAGCTTTGGGCGACCAACTCTTCTTGTTCCGTACACTCGCTCACTTAACACCTTCTTTGTTTCTTCAAGGTTCATCCATATTACGTGACCGGCCATCGTAATCTGGCTAGACAGTTGTATGTATTAGTTTGTTTATTTCGTTTAACGTCACTTTATGCTGCTATGGCTAATCGGACTATGCTATAGTGAGAGTCGTAAATTTTGCCTATCCAGGCTTAATTAGGATAGGGATCTTTAACGAGTACCTGATATCGCACAGGCTCGGGACCCCCATTTTACGTCCCTTCCGAAGGACGGCATAGCTAAGGATTTTTTACTCCCTTTAAAAAATCCTAAGGTCATCTGCCGGGCTACGAACCGGCGATCTTGGGTTTAGTAGGTTGCTATGCTAACCAGTACACCGCAGGTGACCCCTATATATATTAGTTATAAATAAATTAGTGTTTAATATTTAAGTGTAGTTTGATCAGCGATACACCTAGTGGCCCGTAATAGTACATTTTCATCAGTTACAAAATAATATTGGATTTCATGTTTATGGTTTTTTTATAGGTTTATAAAAAGGCTTACGGTTGATTATAGCTAAGGTTTCGATGAAGGTACCAACCTATTTTCGTGGGTAACTACCAACACCACTTACTCACTGAATATAACCTACAGCAGACTAAAGTAGTGTTACAGGTGTGTACTGGTGCAGGTACCGGTGATGAGGGTGGGAACTAGCCCAGCTGCTGTCCCTAACCGCTCTTCCAATGAACCTCAACAACAGGTTGTTCCTCCGAGCCCTGCTCTAACTGAGAGGGGGGAGAGTGGTGGGGGAATTGGTGGGGGGAAGTGCCTCTCGTATTATCAAATATTAACTCATCCAGGTGGGAATTCACTTCTCTCAGGCTCGAATGTTCTGGAACTCTCTTCTAATACGCGTTATATTGATTTTTTTTTTTTTTTTTTTTGAGCATCATGTGAAAAATTTCATTTTCGAGTCCTTAAGGATAATTGGAATTATAGTCTAATAAAGTTTACTAAATACCGTGCGAAAATATTGTGGCAAGTCTTATTTCGCTACATCGGAACAATACTTCAAACGTTGTTTTTATCAACATAAATACAGTTGCACGTCCCAAAAATAAGGAAATTTTAACTAAATAAGCCCAATCAAATAAGGATTTTTATACTGCAAATCTTGGAAATGAAGCAATGAAGCTGAATTTTTGCATATACCTTTATTTGGTCTTCTAAATATGCTGTAAAAAGTCACAGACCTCAGCACGTTATCTTCATTAGATATTTAAGGTTAAAGATCACAGAAATTGTTTTTTTCAAATATCTCGATTACTATCCATCGACCGTCAATCAAAATAGTTACAAAACTTGTAGATGATAAAATTCGCTACAATTTTGGTATTATTCATATTATTTTTTGGATTAACCGTTTTCGAGATATAGCGCGAAGAAGGAGAAGCGGGCACGGGTTCCGACCAACATTTGATTCAAGTGCCAGAAATGTATATATGAAATTAAAGTAAATTTAATGCTCTAAAACTTTGTAGTCTTATATATATATATATATATATATATATATATATATATATATATATATATATATATATATATATATATATATATATATATATATATATAGAGTCGTATAGATTTTTTTTTTTTTTTTCATAGCCCCTTTTTTTTTTCCTTTCTTGAATAACCTTATATAACGTTTTTCAAATGTTCCTCTTACTGATTTCTAGCATTTTAAGGAGTTATAGATGATTTATTATTATTTTGTTATTATTAATATAGTGAAAGTAATTATTAGGTGATGGGGCTCACCGTTTCTTTATGTGTATACTCCTTACACACTAAATAACTTACATCTATAATATAAAATTTACAATAATTTTTGCCATCGATTTGGTTTTCCTGGGGGTGAAATTGTGCTATACAGAGGATTTGAAATATTTTTTGAAGTATCGAAAAACTTTTCTTTTCTATCAGCCAAAAACTCCTTAATTTTTTTAACCTTTAATTTCTCATATATTTTCGAAGTTTTAACTCTTTGCATGGTAGTACCTTTTACCATTTTTCTGATTATACCATTTTGTAATGATTGGAGTTTGTTATTTGTACTTTTTCCAATCGATGAAAATAATGGTGCTCCATACAGCAAGGTTGGTCGGATTACACATTTATATAAGATTAATTTCAAACGTAAAGCTAAATTTGTTGCAGACAATAAGTGGGTCAATCTGTAAGATTGTAATCTGGTTTTTCTTATTTTATTATGTAAGTGGGCCGAAAAACGTAAGGTGTCTGTCAAATTTAATTCCCAAGTAAACAATATTTTTCGAAAGTTTGTTGACTGAATTATTAATTTTGAAATTGGTTGGAAGTTTCTTTTTGCCTTTTTGAAAAGAAAATATGATACCTTTAGTTTTATCCGGGTTAACCTCAATGTTTAACTGTATGAGCTCATCAGCTATTTTCTGGCATACTTTCTCCGATCGTTTTAAGGCCTTGCTTGCGTTTAAGCTGCTGCTTGTGATAGCAATATCATCTGCAAACGCCGTAACAGTTGCATTCAAGTATTGGGCTCCAACTATTTTAGCAGTATAAATGGAAAAAAGAACCGGAGATAATACCGCACCCTGTGGTACTCCACAAGTGAGAAAAATCGGATCAGATATATCTTTAGAGACTTGTACCACCATTGATCTTTTGCTGAGAAATGATTTTAGAATTGAATATAATTGTTCCGGACAATCAAGATCGATAAGCCTCTGACAAAGTAGCCTGTGTGAGACCGAATCAAAAGCTTTGGAACAGTCTAGAGCTATCATAGCTGTGGCCTTATTTTTGTTTAAGTTGTCCGTAACTTCTTTCTGTAACCTAACTAATGCATGTTCCGTGCTCAGTTGTGCTTGGAAACCGGTTTGTTCATGAGGAATTATTTTATGTTGAGAACAAAAATCTCTCAAGTAATTAAGTAATATTTTTTCAAAAATTTTTCCCATGTGGGGTAATAAACTTATGGGACGATAGTGAGATGGGTCATTGCCAGTTTTTGCAGGCTTTAGCAGCGGAAATAATATAGCATGCTTCCAGGTTATAGGAAAATATCTAAGTCGTAAACAGGAGTTGTAAAAATTTACTAAATGCATTATTCCTCTTCTGGGTAGTTGCTTCAATAGCACACTTTGTATTTTGTCACTTCCAGGTGCTTTATTACCTTGGGTCCTACGAAGTATTGTTTTTAGATGTTTGAAGGAAACAAACATATAGTTATTTTGTTTTTCTTTAGTTGGAAGTGGACTGGCAGTTCCCGTCTTATTTGCAATTTCTTGACCATAATACGCCGCTAATTTATTCGACTGTTGTTTAGATAATCTCTATAACTTTGATGTAGTGCACATATCGGATCTGTTCAACGAAGATCAGTGGAATATTAACTAATATTTTAAAATTAAAAAATGAATCAGTGTAATTTTTACTGGTTTAAAAATTACTGGTATGCTTGAAAATATCATTGAAGAAATAATTCTCAATTATTATTCAATTAAAGATTGTTATCGATAAAAAAAAAAAAAACTAAATAAATAAATTTCAATTATTACTTAAAATAATCAAAGTTTTTTAAATATGAGAGCGGGCGAAGTCACGACGGGGTATGCTCGTATAAATATTGTTGAAATTTAAGTCTTCCTTCTACTCCCGATTCACACCAACATCACGTCCCTCTGACCTATACTTGCCTTTCCATAGAACAGCATTATACCAGCATTCCTCCTATCCCGATCCACTACCCTCAGGAACACCCTCCCTCCTGAAATAAGACATGCCCCTTCCTTAAGCTCATTTAAAACACTCCTTTTCCAATATCTCCTCTTATTCCAGTCAGATGTCAGTCAATATGAACAGTAATTATTATTAAATATGATCAAATCTAATAAATTTGATACCGGTGAATTGACTCATAAATTTTCTTTCATATAATAATAATCTTTTATTTGTTCCACATTGGTAAATAATCATTTTATTTATTTTATTTATAAAAATTCTTTTTTCTTATTTTTATTTTTATTTCTTTATTTTTTACTTTAAATGTTTTTCCTAAACAAAGAAATTTTATCTAATAACAATCCATATGTGTATAGTTGTGTGTATAGGGGTATAAGTGAATGAGTGCAGTGTATATAAGTATATATCGTTATCTCTGTAAATATTTTCTTCATCCAATGTACATATAGACATAGCTCATCCCCTGTATATATCTTTTCTCATTTTCTCAGGGTTATTTATTTTATTTTATTATTTTTTTAGTATTATTTCATTTATCCTTCTTATGTTATCTTATTTACTAAAGTTATTTAGACAATTATTTACTTAACTGTATTTACATGTCTATTGTTCCTCATATATAAATACATTTGTATGAAAAAATATATGCCAGACCATTGTACTATTTTATGAAACATTTTTGTTATTCCTAGGGGACAAAACGTCCCAGAATATAGATTATTTTTTTCATTTCATTTTATTTAAAAAAATATATATAGCGTTGAAATACATATATCGTTTCAACATATAATGGTGAATATGCTGCGTTATCATATAAAAATGTCTTGGGATTTACTAGGGTAAACTTGAGGCTGCTATGAATACATAACGTTATCACCGCGAAAAGCCTTTTAGTGAAATGAATTTCATAAATATTGTGCTGGGAGAAAATTCTTCCATATTTTAGCAACGCTCTCCGTGCTTAGGTTAAAAATATTATCATGACGAAAGCAGAGAAGATGGCGATATCCACGTACAAACATTTAGAATAGTAAGGGATGATAGTGACAGAACTAAAAACGATGAAAGAGGTTGCAGTTGTGCCCTGGCCTGCTCCTGGGGCAGCCACTTCTCGCATAAAACAATATTTGCTCTATCGATTCTTACTCAGCTCTTCGCTTCAATAAACCTTGTTCGAACCGCTATTTATCGTTACTGAAATTATTTCTGTTTCGATTATTAGGTATCGATTATCTGTGACCGACTGTAAAATATCCTCAAGATCTCAAGCCTACTAATTGTTTCTTTATATTTAATTGTCTTTTTCAGCATATATCACAAGCTTCCTCTCTAAAAGGCAATAAATAATATGGATGACAGAATTCATTCATATTATAATATACAATTATATTAAATTAAAAAATCGGTGTTTGGCTGTGTCATGGACACGGCCGTGTACGTGAATACGTTTATGTAAGGACTTATATATTTTGAATAAAATAATTTTATTTATGTATTTAGGAGAAAAGTAAGGGTACTAATAATTATTGTAATAATAATATTTTTTTATTCTAACTCCTTATTATATTCACTGTCACTACTTTAAACTAATGTTTTATATACAATCGGTAGATTTTTACGACAGCTGACGATTAAAGCTTAAACGAATATCGTAGCTTCTCTAACTCAAAAGTTATACTAATTGCGAATCTCGATACGCATCAAATTACCTCAAATGTACGTTCCAAGCACTGTTTGACTTGCTCATATGTTGTTTTATTATTGCCATTCGATTGCTCTTGAGAAGCCCTTTCCAACCGTATACGATCTCTGCATTTGGTTTTGGCTTTTCGACGCGTATATTATTAAAAAAAAGTTAAACGAACATACGTAGTTCAAATCTCTAAATAACCTCAAAATTGCGGCGCTTCTCCCTTCGATGTGTCACTATTCTCGCATATAATAATAAATTCTTTGATCCTTCAGCTATCCAGTGGTATAATTTAATTTTGGATGTAGAGGATAAATTCGAAACTACAACGCCAAACTGTATCCCCCGATTTTGTTATTAGGTTTTTTGGATTGCCCCCATATGGTACTAAATTTAAAGACGTATTCAAGTCAAAATAAAAATAAAACAAAATCCTCTAATTATACAAGAAAAAGTAAATATTAATATAAAATAAATCAGGAGATAAAAGTATAAATAACATAGCCAATATTAATAACAGAGAAGAAATAAAATAAAAAGCACTATCACACTACATATACAATGCACACAAACGTCCCAGGAAAACCTGGATCAATCTTATACCCCCATGGGAGGGCAACCCAGGCCCAAAGAAATCTACCGACGCTGTTTTCTCACTCACGTCACTAGTGCCAAAATTCATTAGAAGCTGAGAAGAAGCACCACAGTCGCTGAGGATTAAAGTAGAGAAGAAGGGTTATGATGATGTGTGGAGCTGGATAATGAATGAGCCAGAGGCTTAGGATGGTTGGAAAGCTTTTGATGGAATTTAGAGAATTTAAGAGGTATCAGGTCAAGGATAAAAGGTATATTAAGGTCATTATGTAGGATTTTGTTGGAGACATAATAAGGAGCATTTACAATACTACGAAGGACATTAGATTGAAAGGATTGAATTCGTTTGATTTTTTATTATTTAACAGTCCCCCTACAGCTGAAATTCCAAATGGGTTTAATGATGGTTTTGTATAAGAGAAGTTTGTTTTAAATGAAAAGATGGAATGACCTATTTAGAAGTCTATTCAATTGGCTGGAACGTCTGTTTCTTATAAGTTCTTGCCTTATAAATCTTGTGTGTTTCTCATAAAAATAGTTCACAACAAATTTTATTTTCTACTTGATCAAAAGTTCAACATTTTTTACAGTTATAACGTTTATTTAAGTTATTACAAACCAAACTATAATAATGAAAATATTTACATATTTACAAAATGGGCGCTTCTCCCCTTCTTCCTTCACCGTAAGCTCACCCCCCTCTCCTCCCCCTGGGGGTCGCATATTTCATGGACTCCACAACATATTTATTGACTGGACTATTATTCCTCATTTTGCTGCCACAGGTTTTTTTCCATCTAAACTCGGATATCCACCCTCGCTAAAAATACCAAAAATTTGCTGCTTTAAGCTGGACTCGAAGACGTGCCCTGACGCTTGGAGCCTACCCAACGCCTCAGTGCTTTACAAACCGAGCTACCTCGCTCCACTTTAACATTCTAAGTAAGCCATCATTTTACTCATTATTTCTTATTTATGAAGTCCCATCCTCCAGACGGTATATACAGCTGACATGCTAACCCATCCTGCTGCCATCTTATACATTATGACTTTTATGTATGATCATTAAACTTCAATCTCTTTTAACAACCTTCGAGAATGATTTAAAAACTAAAATAAATGCTAACAAAATCATATAAAAACGCCTTTACCTATTATCAGAAACTTACGAATTCCTTTTCCTCCTGTACTACTTAATAATATCCAACTAATCGCAGTTGAACAAATCTTCTACCTTCGGCTTTGGTCTGGACCATCCTGTAACTTGTAATCCACATTCAGGATTAAGACGACAAGAAACTGTTCGTTGTTTTTGATTATTCAACATTTACTAGATGAACGTTCTATGCTTTCAAATAATTACAAAAACATTTATTTACATGTCAGCAACTAGACTTATTTAGACAAACAGAGTTGAGCTTTTTGGCTCTATTAGACCCTCCGATTTTTACAAAATCCTTCTTAAAATGCTTACTTAAATATATGTAACAGAAAAACTTTTCGATTTAGGTTTTTTTTCAGTTTTCGTTTTAAAATTTAATTTCGCGTCTAACGTAAAACCCCGAATACGCAAGTTAAGATCAGGTATTGACAAAACACTCGTTTGTCAATACCTACAATAAATTACAAAAAACCCATTAACATGACTGATAAGACCTATTTGGACGTACAGAGTTGAGCTTTGGGGCTCCACTAAACCCTTCGAAAAACTCTCAATGCTCCTTATTTTGTGACCAATAAACTTATCCATAAAGATATTAATGTTCCATATGTTGCTAATTTAACCCAAACCAGATATGCATCCTTCTATAGTAAGCTCCATAACCACTCCAATTCACTAGTCTCCCAACTTGCTTCTCTCTCCATTCCCGATAATCCTCCGAGGTGTCTGAGAAGAAGATTTAGTGTAGATTTTATTGAAGTGCTTCACAAGTTATTTGCATGCCATTGTATTCACTATCAACACATTTACTTGATGTATATTATTTTGTACAGTTGCAAATATCAATAAATGAAAAAAAAGATTTTAGCCCAAAAAATAATTACACATGTGCATAATTACAACCACATTTTGTATTTAATTTCATAGAAGGCGTTATATTAGAATTGCAGAATCGGCAATTCTCACCGACGATATGCTGTTCAATGTAGTCCAAACCTTAAACCTATCCTTCCATTGTATGGCATATACCAACTGAAATCCAATAGTCTTCCAGCATGCGCCATACTCGATTCTCGATCTCATTTTGAAATGGAAAAAAAAAAAAGATGGCTTAGGAATCTATAGAACCTATTTTACTATTACCTAAGTTACTGAAATTGTTTTCCACAACTTACTTAAATTTATAATTTACGCTGTTTGAAATATCTACATATATAACTAAAAATTAAAAATAATAAATTATTTTTTCACTAATAAAAAAAGCAAAACTATATGGAATTTTTATATAAAAGTATATTTTTCATTAAAATTATGCCTTATCTTATCACTTTAAGCGTCAACTTTAAGTGTCAAGAGGAGGGTAAAGGGGGGTTGGGAACCACTTCTAAACTTTTGATGAAAGCATTAAGTTACATGAAATAAAATTTTTAATTTGAAAAGAGAAACAAAAAAGACGGCTAACAGTTTCATGGAAGCTAAGATTAAAACAGGAATAAAAAGTGCGGTAACTGAAAATAACGCAATCATTTACTGTAAACTTTGTCTCATGGTGGTCTCGTTTCTCTTATATTTTCTTTTCAACCATTAAGGAAACTCTTATCAGTTTAAGTATTTCTTTTATAATTTAGTACTATTATAATTTTTTATCACGACAGATAAACTGTTATTTTTTAGTAATTATAATTATGCCGATATTCAAACAACAAGTTGACAATGGTACATTTTACTCTGGAAATATTTAGGTACGTTCTGGTTGATTACAGGAAAATCCTCTTTCTCGGGTAATATTTAATTCAACTCTAGAGTAGATCATTAGAAAAGTCATGACGAGAAAATGGCTAGAAATGGGAAATAAAATTCCATTTCTTGGTTAAGCTATGATTTTGTATTTATAGCTGAATATTTGGAAACTATTAAATTATACGCAACATTGTTCATAAAATCAAATAAATAAATTGGTTTAGTAATTAACCCTTGATCGGTCGCGTATGGCTCAGTTACAAGAATAGTCGCGAGGATGACAATAGTTTTATGGTGTTTTAGCAATAGGCATCTTTATTAATCCCTTTATTTAAAAAAATACTTTACAAAGGATAAGAGAAATAAATTATTTACTCGAAATAATGAAATATAAAGAAAGTAGGTAGATCATTATCAACACATAGCAAGTTTAAAATAATAATTACGGCGAAGGTCGCGTGGATAACAAACGAATTAATTCACTCAAATAGGACAGTACTTCAAAAATATCAGTAGAGAAAATTCAATGTAATTATAACATACTCAGATTGTATTAATTTTGCTAATTTAGACAACAAAAAAAAAAAAATACAAAACTAAAAATAAGTAATTAAACGGTCACGTGGAGGGCAATTGTTAGCCAACCAAAACAAATGGGAATTATAAGTCGGGAATATCAAGTAGCAACTAACAGAGGTACATAGACTATCCCCCTATCCTTCCTTTGCAGACTCTAGGCTCTTCATATTCATCCCTGCCAAAACAAATGCACAGTAGCGATGTTAAGAGCAGTGGAGGACTACTCGGGGGTTAATACCAATAGATCGAAATGTCTCGTTAGTAGTGGAATATGTGAAAATTTCGGTGATGTAGTTTTTCCAGAGATTGAATTCGAATACGTAAAGCAGTTTAAATATCTGGGAATAATGAAATTTTAGGATGAAATTGAGGCAATATTAAAAACCGGAAATGGTTGATGTTACTCGGACGCAAAACTATCCAATTTTCCCTCACTCTCCAGAAATTTAATTCAATCAAAACAAAATAAATTGAGGAAATCAAGGTAATTTATGAAATTGAAAGGTTTTGCGTATGGCTGCCATCAGTGGTTCAAAAGGTTTAAAGATGGCCTTTTTTTGTTGTAAAAAACGCAATGACTGTCATTCCTCAACCCCTACTCACCTGACCTGGCTCCAGCCGACTTTTTTTCTTTTCCCGAAGCTCAAGAGACACCTGAAAGGACGAAGATTTCAAACAGTTGACGAAATTAAAGAAAAAACAACGGAGCTGCTAAACACCTTTACATAAGAAGAGTTTTCTGGGGCCATTGATCAGTGGAAACACCGGTGGGAAAAGTGTGTAGCTTCCCAAGGGGAGTACTTCGAAGGAGACAAATTTGAATAACCTGTATGTTCTATGAATAAATGTTTAAAAATTCAGTCGTGGAACTTTTTGATCACACCTCGTATATTAGTCTTTTGTAATTAATTGGGAGCTTTGAACGTTTGTCTAGTAAATGTTGAAGTAATCCGTAACGAAGGGCAGTTTCTTGTCGTAAAAGTCTTGTATGTATATTCTAAGTAAGACGTTTGTCCAAGTGGAGTCCAAGGTAGCGGATCTGTTCAACAGGGATTAGTGGAATATCATTAAAGGATACTGTAGGACAGGAAGTCGTGGGTTTACGACGAAGGGTAAAGGTTATTTGGTGAGATTTTTTTGGATTTATTTTGATTCTCCATTTTTGACACCATTCTTGAAGGGTTAGGGTATGGGATTGGAGTGTTTGGGAGGCAATGAAGGGATCATTGTTTACTGATAACACACATGTGTCATCAGCGTAAGTGGTGAGGACAGTGGTAGGATAAAGCATTAATTATAATTATTGAAACAGAATTTAATCAAAATTAGTTAATTGGATTGTGGTGTACTCGAGAAAGGAAATAGAACTGGACTCATTTTTCTCTTTTAAGTCTGCTCCTTTTCATCAAAGTCAAATAAAAGGTGGTTAGGGGAATGGGGGAATTAAAGGAATCCAATGAAAGACGAGGAGTCCACCAAATTAAAGGATACACTTTTAACTTTGCAACGAGATTAGTTTCATTCCGTTTCTGTTTTCCCCGTTTATATAGTAAGTAAACTTAGAACAATGCCCTTTGATAGAGAACAAACATAAAGCTGGAATAGTAAATAAAAAATACAATTATCTAAAGCTCTTTTTCTCTGCTCCCTAGCCGCCATTTAAATGTATTTTTTAATTGATTTTCTTATTTGTTTTCACGCAATAACTTCATTTATCAGAGTCTAATAAGCTTTATAAGGCCGTTAGATTACACTTTAGCGTTATCTCTTCCACCTCGATGCTTATCTCTGCCAGCGGTTGTTTATGCTCTTTTGATCGTTTGTAGCTATTATGTTCAAAATTATAGCACCATTACCCTCAAATTTATTTCCCCATCAATTTTTGTACATTAATATTAGGAGATTAACCTTTTTTTCTCTTTCTTTCAGCTTCAATTTAATACCTGGAATGTGATTCAAACGTTGATTGATTCATACGTATATCCCGGTGAAAAAATCTTTAAAAAATTTTGCTTCGTTCGATTTGTTTTCGGAACCCCGAAGCGTTTCCATGTTGCACACCAGTACACTGCCTTGAAGTGGCTGTAACCATCCACTCGCAAATCATACTTCCTGGGTTCATTCGTTTATCAAGTCATTTATCACCATCGCCCATCCTACATCCATAATCTGTTGAAATTTAAGTCTTCTTCTCCCGATTCACAACAAGATCACGTTCCTCTGACCTATACTTGCCTTTCCATCGAACAGCTTCATACCAGCATTCCTTTTTAGTCCGATCCGCTACACTATGGAACACTCTCCCTTCTGAAATAAGACATGCCCCTTCCTTAAGCTCATTTAAAACACTGCTTTTCCAATATCTCCTCTCTTCCCAATCAGATGCCAGTCAATATGAGCAGTAATTAACATTAAATTTGGTCAAATCAAATAAATCTGTTGCAGGTGAATTGGTTGATAAACTTTCTTTTTTTTAATAACAATCCTTTATTTGTTCTATAATGGTACATAATCATTTGTTATATAAAAATTCAAATTTCTTTTTACTATAAATGTTTTTTTCTATACAAGAAATTATTATCTATTAACTTGACAATTAATATGTGTATGGTTGTGTGTATGGATATATAAGTAAATGTGTGCAGTATATATAAATATATATCATGGTATCTGTAAATATTTTCCTTATTCAATGTACATATAGACATAGTCCATTCTCTGTATATATCTTTTCTAATTTTCTCATGGTTATTTTATTTTTATTTGTTTATTTATTTTATTTCTCCTTCTTATGTTATCATATCTACTTAAGTTCTTTAGACAATTATTTATAATTAACTGTATTTGTAAAATAGAATAGAAAGAAAACTTTATTTTGGGACAAAGTCCCTTAAGAATAACTTTGAATAATACAAAGTAAGATCATAACTGGCCGAGAGGCTGTTAAGAATAAAACAACATAGGTAAAATTAAATACAAATACGTATGAAAAAAAATACAAAAAAAAAACTAGAAAAAAAAAAAAAAGCTATTAATAAAAAGAGATTGAAAAAAACGAATATACAAAATACAGGTTATTAGTGTAAACAAAATTGCAGAAGAGAAAAAAAACCAAACAGAAACTTAAAGAAAAATAAAAGATAGAAAATCAAAAATTATCATTACAAGAAATTAAAACATTATCATAGTCAAATTATAATTATTGCTAATATTTTATGTCTGACGGTCTTAGTAATTAAATTAGACGATTACATACAAAGTACATACATCCTTATAATTAGAGAGCGTCGGGTTGGAGGGAAAGAAGATGGTGAAAGAGTAGTGTTTTGAATGTTCCAAGGAAAGAAGCATTGCGGATACAGGGGGAGTGGGAATTCCAAAGAGTAGAGGATCGGACAAGGAAGGAACGTTGGAATGCAGTACTTCTGTGGGATGGAGTATAGAGATCGGAAAGACGAGATCTTGAATGCAGTGATTTGATAACAGACTTGAATTTCAGGTTACTGTAAATAAAGGGAGGGTGATGCCTAGGATGTATTTTCTGCGGAAGGAGGGGAAAAGCCAATTTAACTCAGTGTAGAGATGCGAAACATGGGAACGTCTCGTGGTTCCGAAGACAAACCTAATGAAGCAATTCATGATGCGTTTTAATCTGTCTTCAAGAACCGTCGAGAGCCCGCCATATATCACGCATCCGTAGTCAAATTGGGGGAAGATATGGGTGGATACTAGAAGTTTGCGTGTGGGTAGGGGAAGGAGGTGACGGGAGCGGTGAATTAGTTTTAGGATACCGATTGATGTTTGGGAGATTCGTGCAATATGGGATATCGAGAAGAGGGTTTGATCAATGGTTAAGCCGAAATTTTTAACAGAGGAATGGGAAGTTATTGGATGAGCATTAAGGAATAATGTGGGAAAGTTGGCATTTGAATGAAGAAGGGAATGTGATCCTATGGCAATTGCTTGAGTTTTAGCTGCGTTTAACGTTAATTTGTTCAGATTTGCCCAGGCACAGATTTCGTCTAGGTCTTCCTGAATTTGTATGTCTCATTTTGCTCATATATAAATACCTTTGTATGAAAATAGGCAATCCAGACCTTTGTACTACCTAATGATAAAATTTTGTTATTCTTAGGGGACAATACGTCCCAGAATAAAGATTTTTTTTCATTACATTTTATTTCAAAATAACACAGGCTTGATGAGGTTGAGGGTGGAGAAAAACGGAAAAAAGACGGATTTCTCGATGCCACTCTTGCTTATAAGTCAATATATTTTTAGAAAAAACCAAAAACAGCGCTTTTCCGTTCAAAATTCAATTCCATGTTCACATTTTTTCGGTGAATTTTCAGGTGCGGTAGCTCTAAATGAAACTAGACTCTTTGTTTTAAGGCGTTAAATTGTTCCAGGCATACAATTCATTTAGTTTCCAACCCATCAGATGTATAAAATCCGGTTCTAACACTGCTTTAATCAAGTCATTCCTAATAAGATCCTCGTCCCTGTGGTTAGGAGTGATTTTTTTAATTTTTAATATCTTCATGGATTTTATTAATATTTTTTTTTAATTATCATTTATGCGAATGAGCCTCTGAGAACTGCGCAAAGCATTCATTTCTTTTGAGCCTTTTTGATCTTCTATATTACGTTCATTTTTTCACTGTGTGCTTTCTTCCTATCTTCCGACTATTTGGTTCCTGTTTTCATTTTCCTTTCTACCTGACAGACTTCCTATTTGTCTACCTTATGCCTGAATTGCTTATTTGTTATATCGCTCTCTGTTATTCCAGCCTCTCTAAGATCCTTTCTTACTTCTGTTATTTATTACATATTATTGATCTTTTCTGTATATTCTATAATCTGTAGATCTGAATTTTCCATCCTCCTATTATTGTTATAATTATTATCTGTTCTTTAGTTTTAAATAATTTGTTCTGAAATTTGTTTTTAAATAATTTGTTCTTCAGAATTTTAAGGCTCTGAAGGCCCTTTGTTGTATATTACTTTTTATTCTTAAGGAACTTAAGCTCCCTGAATAAATAAAGAACTTTATTATTATTATCATTATTATTAATAAAGTTCGTAGAAATATTAGTATAATTTAAGGTATTTGTTAGTAGTTAGGTTCCACTTTAAGTTAATGTACAGTCTTTTCCAGAAACATTTGAGATAAAAGTCAGTGTTTTTCAAAAAGGAGGAGACATTCATGTCGAAGTGAAGGGAATTCAAGTCGGTAATCCTAATCCGGCGGAAGTGAGGGACTAAACTGTTTGGGGATGGAGATTGGACCATTTGTTGTTTCCATTCGGTGGGTTCGGCTCAAGACTTTGCTATCTCTGAGGAAGGAGTAAAGAAAGAACGTGGGTTCCAGGATATTTCCCGCTCTGAATTCTATGTCATCTTCATCGGGAAGAGGAGAAGAATCGTTAAGATGAAGTAAGGACGAATCTAATAGGTTGAGTCGGATAAAGGAAGGTCCTCGGTGGGGAAACGAAGAGCATTTGAGGATAAAGACCAGAAGGATCGATCCTCGGAGGATGGATTACTGTCAGGACCAAGGGCTCGAGGATAAGTTGCGCCCTATCCAAGGCAGGAGCTAAGTCTAAGCCCATCATTTAACGATATTTCAACGAATTCCTTGTCCCTTTTATATTCAGTTTTTATATTTATGAAAATAAGAATCTAAGTGATATAAATATATATATATATATATATCTATATATATATATATATATATATATATAGATATATTTCTTGACTGTTACTAGTATGTTTAATAAGGTTCTTGAGGTTTATTCAATATGCAAAAACCAGGTTTCGAGACTATATTGTTCTCATAATCATTTCCTACAATAAAAAGCCAGGTTGCAATAGAATATATAAGTTACAGAGGTTATTTCAAAACATAAAGTTAGCTATAATATAAATATATAAAAACATGCGTTAGAATAAATACTACATATAATTACTAAATACGAAGGAGTATGAAACTACTTACAATGTTACTGGTGGATGTTTTATTGGTTTCTGCAAGTATATTTAATTTTGAAATAACAAAAGAAAAATTTTAAAAATCGCGCAATAAACAAAACATCCTAAATCTCAACACCTGTTGTTCCAGTTTAATACATTCAGACTAATAATATACATTTATAATAATACACAGCTTAAACCAATAACCATTTATCCATTTATATTCACACAGAAATACGGAAATTCTATTCACCTGCGCCTGAGAAAAACCTTTTGGAAATTTCCATACCTAACCTTTTTTCCAGACATTCCCCAGTTCAGTTATATACTAAAATCGTTATATAAGGCGTTGAGATGCAATAGGGGGTAAATCCACTTTTTATCATTTTTAATTTTTTTAGTTATCGTCCTCAATAAGGTGGTAAATCGTCCACCCTTCAAAGTTTGAACCCATGATGACTTCGAAACACACATACACATACACATACACTCAACCCAAACTTTAAAGGATGGACGATTTACCACCTTATTGAGGACGCTAACTAAAAAAATTAAAAATAATTAAAAGTGGATTCGAATATATAACTGAACTGGGGAATGTCTGAAAAAAAGGTTAGGTATGGAAATTTCCAAAAGGTTTTTCTCAGGCGCGGGTGAATGGAATTTCCGTATTTCTGTGTGAATATAAATGGATAAATGGTTATTGATTTAAGCTGTATATTATTATAAATGTATATTATTAGTCTGAATCTATTAAACTGGAATAACAGGTGTTGAGATTTAGGATGTTTTGTTTATTGCGCGATTTTTAAAATTTTTCTTTTGTTATTTCAAAATTATTTCTATGAACAAAATAATTTTAATGGAAATATCAAAAAGATGATAACAATAGAAACATTTACAAAATTGATCACCAATCTATTCAGCAACATTTTCTTCTTATTTTTTTATGTCTCTTTATTTTTAATTTAATATATTTTATTAGACAAAAAAAAAAAGGCAAATTGAATGCTAATTCGAACAAACTTGTTGACACCTTTTAGAAGGCGGTGTTATTTTAAATATAGTGTTATCGCCTGTTTTGTTATTTGGTGAGTATGAACAATTAGTTTCATTAAAGTTTATTTCGATTTAATGATAAACAAAAAGGAATATAGTTTAGCAGGCACTTGTAAAATAAACAAATCAAGAAAATAAAATAAACTTAACAAAAATAATTAAATTTTAAATGAAAATTGTTACATACGCTAATTTGTTCCTTTGTTTTTAGTAATTTTGTCATTCTATTCAAGTTTTTGTTCTGTTTTTTGTTTCGTAAAGACCAATCTTCCTTGAAAACTAAATCAAGTTGATGCTAATAAATAGTTTGTAAGTTGTTAGTTTAATAGCTATATTTTTATAACAGCTGTCGAAAATATTTCTGTTTTTATTACTTATTTTTTATCTACAAATCTGGTTTTCAAGTGAACCCAATTGTCTGATTTATGGAAACATTTTGATGAAAAGTGATTTTTTTTTTCAATGTTTTTCGATTAAAAACGAAAATAGAAAAATACTAAATATCAACTCAACTCAAATACCCCGGGTAGGTGTCAAATTATGAAATTATATGAGGCGTCCAGTTGCAAATCGTAGCAAAACCAAATTTTTACATTTTTCACCAGAAGCCAAAAACCATAACAATATGATGCCCAATATGAATGTAATTTTTCTTGTATAATTAACAGAAAAATAGATGGTTTTAGTTGGGCAAGCGTAATAAGGGCCCCTGTTGAGGTTTTTTTTTAATTGGTTTTTCTACTGTTCCTACTCCGTTTTTCAAAAGTTTAACTCCTTTTTGAAAATCAAATAAATACATGTGCTGAGTTGATTTATAGAATTGAAATGATGGATTAAAAATGATTTTACGTTCAAAATTGTTACTTATTAGTGAACAATAAAAACGGATAGTAAAGTAATAAACGATATATGTACATACATGGACTAGTCTATGTAATCACAATACACATTTCCCTAAACAAATTATTATTCTTCCTCATTTTACTTCTAGACAGACTTTTAGTAAAACTTCTTTGAAACAAACTAACAATTGTTAAAACAATTTTCCATTAAAAAATATTAAATAAATGCGATTATTTTTTAGAATATTGAGGAACAAAATAAAAACAATAAAGTATTGAACTACGTAGTAGTATCAAAATATTATTGACTCTGTTTTTTAGTAGGTAACTTTAAAATTCAAAACAAATATCTACCTAAAAACCTATTTTATAATGTTTAAACACATTTATTAGTTTAGTTTAACAAATAAAAAAATGAAATATAATTTAAAAAATGGACTAGTCAATAGTAATTACGATCACAATAACAGGTAACTTTTCTAAACAGCTAATTGTGTTTCTTCCACCTCGTTTATGTCTCTTAAATCTGACAAATAATATGCATAATATGGCAGCCATATTGTGAGATACTCCCTTTTGGTACTGTGATAGGCATGGTTTTACTCTCTTTTGCAACAGTACGTGATTTTTAATTGTAAATTTGAATAGTTTTTCCTCCGTTTTTAAACCGGAGCTGGATCGAACGGTATATAAAACTCAATTTCGACTTTCGGTGGATTTGATGCGTTTTGCAATCAGATGCCTCATATATGTTCTGTATTGATCTAGCAAGAATACATAAAGTTCCGAGTTTCAATAAATATATTTGTCGACAAAGGATAAAATGCCTTTTTGTTGGAAAACTATATCTCTGTGTTTTGAATGCTTGATATTAGAATAGTGAGAGGCACCGTTCACTATAAATAACAATGGAGTTCGAATAAATTGTTCCAAACTGTTTTACTCTCGACTTTGATAGTAATCGTTTTCGATATCGTATACTTTTAATATTCAATATCGAGAGGAATGACTTATATATTTTTATCGGATCCGGTTCAATTGAAGTTAGCATTTATCTAAAAATAGATACCAGACGTCATATTTTCCTGAAAATTTCTCAATATTTAAAATTAATTAATTAATATAGCTTGCAAAGAATCTCACCCTATTACAACCTTAGTCCCAAGATCAGCCCTTATCATCAATCATCCTATCTACCTCTTAGTCGACACCTCAAACTTTTACCCGATCGCTCAGTACTGATTATTTTTATATTATTTTATATTATCTGTGCCTGGGCAAATCTGAACAAATTAACGTTAAACTCAGCTAAAACTCAAGCAATTGCCATAGGATCACATTCCCTCAAATGCCAACTTTCCCACATTATTCCTTAATGGTCTTCCAATAACTTTCCATTCCTCTGTTAAAAATTTCGGCTTAACCATTGATCAAACCCTCTACTCGATATCCCATATTGCACAAATCTCCCGAAGATCAATTGGTATCCTAAAACTAATTCACCGCTCCCGTCACCTCCTTCCCCTACCCACACGCAAACTTCTAGTATCCTCCTATATCTTCCCCAATTTGACTATGGTTGCGTGATATATGGTGAGCTCTCGACGGCTCTTGAGGACAGATAAAAAACGCATCGTGAATTGCTTCATTAGGTTTGTCTTCGGAATCTCGAGACGTTCCCATGTTTCGCATCTCTACACTGAGTGGCTTTTCCCCCCCTTCCGCAGAAAATACTTCCTAGGCACCTACCTATTCCAAGTTATCAACACCCGTCACCCTCCCTTTATTTACAGTAACCTGAAATTCAAGTCTGCTATCAAATCACTGCATACAAGATCTCGTCTTTCCGATATCTATACTTCATCCCACAAAAGTACTGCATTCCAACGTTCCTTCCTTGTCCGATCCTCTACTTTCCTCCCCCCCTGTATCCGCAATGCTTCTTCCCTTGGAATATTCAAAACACTATTCATTCACCATCCTCTTTCCCTCCAACCCGACGCCCTCTAATTATAAGGATGTATGTTCTTTGTATATAATCGTCTAATTTAATTACTAAAACCGTCAGACATAAAGCATTAGCATAAATTATAGTTTGATTATGATAATGTTTTAAATTCTTGTAATGATAATGTTAGATTTTCAATCTTTTATTTTTCTTTAAGTTTCTGTTTGGTTTTTATCTCTTCTGCAATTTTGTTTACAATAATAACCTATATTTCGTATATTTATTTTTTCACTCTCTTTTTATTTATAGTTTTTTTTTTTTTTTTTAGTTTTTCTCTGTATTTTTTCCATACATATTTGTATTCAATTTTATCTATGTTGTTTTTTTTTTTTAATAGCTCTCGGCCAGTTATGATCTTACTTTGTGTTATTTAAAGTGATTCTCAAGAGACTTTGTCCCAGAATAAAGTTTTCTTTCAATTCTATTCTATTTTGCTTGAACCGTACGTTTCTATGGGCAGAAATATTCATATATTTTTCTGTTACTTTCGCTTGAAAATGTCATTCTTAATTAAAAAAAAAAGGATATTTAAAACGATTATTTAACAATTCCAGCTAAACTTTATCAGAATAGTCCAGTTTTTATTAAATTTGGCCGTTAGATCATGGGCGCTACAAACACAACTGACTTGTTAACATTAAAAATAGTTTATTGACGCGTACCTATAAACAAAGAACTTCGAAATAGAATTTCTTATTTTCATTCCATTAGATATTTTTGTTTACATTCCTTACCGTTTCGGACTCAAAATCGTATCATCAATTTTCGACTTTTGTCCTCTTAGAATTGTTGTTTTCCCCACTGTGCGTCAAAGCTTCAAATATATCGAACTTTTTACCGTAACCCCAAAATATCTCCTCCACAGAGGGGTCACCTGTGGTGTAGTGGTTAGCATTGCAACCTACTAAACCCAAGATCGCGGGTTCGCAGTCCGGCAGATGACCTTAGGATTTTTTAAAGGGAGTAAAAAATCCTTAGCTATGCCGTCCTTCGGAAGGGACGTAAAATGGAGGTCCCGAGCCTGTGCGATGTCAGGTACTCGTTAAAGATCCCTATCCTAATTATACCTGGATAGGCAAAATTTAGGACTCCCACCGTAGCATCGTCCGATTAGCCATAGCAGCATAAAGTGACGTTAAACGAAATAAACAAATCTCCTCCACAGATTGTTCTAAAGAAACACTCGTCATAGTAAACATTATACTCGACTAAATTTAATACAATTTGAGCAAAAAATAAGCTCTGTACAGGTTTTCTGATGTTCGGAATTTCCTCGAAAAGTGGCAGAGAGAGAAGTATGCTCTAAAGAGAATATGTAACTAATTTTCAGTTTATTGCATTCCTGCATTTATTTCAATGAGAAATATATTTGTTTATAATCTCGTTTACTGGTATTACACTAATAATGTAAAATGTTTTAGTCGTTTATTCAATAGTTTTTGTATATAATGTCTTTCCAGAAAAAGTTTCAAGTTTATTTTTTTCCACAAGACTAAAAGGACTTAAAATGTCCATCATTAAAGACTACTTCAACATTTACTAGACAAACGTTCACAGCTCCTAATTAATTAAAGAAGACTTATTTATATGACTGTGATAAGACTAGTTTAGACATTTGGAGTTGAGCTTTTGGGCTCCACCAAACCATCCAATTTATCTCGAATCCAATCCTTCAAAAAATTCTGAATGCTTCTTACTTTGTGAACAATAAACTTATCCATTAAGATCTTAATGTTCCATATGTTGCTGAGTTAGCCCAAACCAGATTAGTATCCTGGAGGACAACAATGGTGGAAGTTAGTTATCCTTCGGATAACTTAAAAACCGTAAAAACATATTATCCTTAAGGACGAAAAAACCTAATAGAATTCCGCCATCTTAAAATCGTTATGGACGAAAACTACGAGGGTGAATCAAATATAAACGGTAATTTTCAAAATTATATTTATTGAATAATATTATACAGAAGCTATACCTTCAACATTTTTCAATGTAGTCTCCTGCATTATCTACACACTTCTGCCACCGATTTGGAAGCTTGAATATTCCCTGTTCATAAAAAGACTGAGGGCGAGTTTTTAACCATTCGCGCACGTGCTTTTCGACGTCTTCATTGTTTTCAAATCGTTTTCCTCCAAGTGATTCTTTCAGGGGCGCAAACAAAAAATAGTCACAAGGGGACAGGTCTGGACTGTAAGGAGGGTGTTCGAGAGTTTCCCAGCCCATTTCTTCCAATTTATCCCTTGTCAACAATGCGGTGTGAGGCCTTGCGTTGTCATGGAGAAGGATTAAATCTCTAATGGGCACACCTCGTCTTTTGTTCCGGTAACTGGTTTTTTGCTGACTGTAGCACCTGGCAGTAGTAAGCCGCATTCACTGTTCGTAGATCGTGAAGAAAATCAATGAGTAGAACTCCCCTTGAGTCAAAAAAAATTGTTGCAAGAACTTTTCCGGCTGAGAGACGAGTTTTGGCTTTCACTGGGCAGCCTTCATCCTTCCTTCGCCACTCCTTACTTGCCATTTTCGATTCGGGGGTGTAATGGTGGACCCACGTCTCATCACATGTGAAGAATCACTTGGAGGAAAACGATTTGAAAACAATGAAGACGTCGAAAAGCACGTGCGCGAATGGTTAAAAACTCGCCCTCAGTCTTTTTATGAACAGGGAATATTCAAGCTTCCAAATCGGTGGCAGAAGTGTGTAGATAATGCAGGAGACTACATTGAAAAATGTTGAAGGTATAGTTTCTGTATAATATTATTCAATAAATATAATTTTGAAAATTACCGTTTATATTTGATTCACCGTCGTAATACCTAATTGTGGAAGGAGAGAGTGGCCAAGGATGTCCTTCGGCCACTCTCTCGATCCACAATTAGAATTAGCTTTTTCGTCCGAAGGATAACTTCCGCCATTGCATTGCAATAGCTCTTCCGTCAGCATTGCAATAGCTCTTTAACAGTTAAGCACATATTTCAGGAATGTTTCTTTTATCTACCAAAACTAACTAAATTAGGGCTTACAACAATTATCTTGGACGTTCTTGGCAATGACGAATCTAAAGTTAAATCAGTCTTAAATTTTCTGAAGGAAAATGAACTACTGAACAAATTTTAATTGATTTTCATAATTATTATTAAATTTCTATTTTTATTTATTTCCTATTTACTTTTATTTTATTTCCTTCTTTATTTCTTTTCGGAAATTTATTTAATTTATTAGGGTTCGGATAGGGGCTGGGGGGAGGGGGGCGCTTCCTGGGGTCGGGGCGGATCGGTCCCGCTTGGTGGGAAATGCGACATGGCTGCTTGGGCTAATTATGCTCCGAACCTTGTGAGGATTTGGACTTTTCCATGTAGAAATGTAAATGGTTTTTATCCACATCCTACTTATAAGCTTCGTATATAATTTAAATAGAAGAAAATATGATTCATATAAATAAGCAAGCCGTGGCGCATTTCCTGCTCGGCGGGTGCGGCTCGTCTCTCCTTGGGGGTGCGCCTCTGTTCGTGGCACCCTTCCTGACCCTAATCTTCTGTGAAAATATACCTATATATATAACTACACAGGCATTGATGACCCTAGGGTTTTATGCCTATAAACCCTAACAAACAAACAAACAACTTCCGCCATTGTTGTCCTCCAGGATACTGTATCCTTTCATATTAAGCTCCATAACCACTCAAATCCACAAGTTTCTCAACTTTCTTCCCACTCCATTCCCGATAATCCTCCGTGGCGTCTGGAAAGAAGATGGCCAAGAAACCTACTAATGAGTAGTTCTTTTCTAGTAAGAAGTACTGTTGTAAATTTCAATAAATTCATCAAAAAACAAAAATAACAATAATAATAAAACTATTTTTCCTAAATATTTTAATGGTCTAAAGGTCCTATCGTGTAGATTACTTTTTATTCTTCCATGACTTCTTCCAAATTGAATAAAGATTAGCTTAAATTAAAATTACCTTGAAAACGATTTAACTATTAACGTTTTAAGCAAGATTTTTAATATCAACGTTTTGAATAATTGGTTAAAGTGGTTAGTTAATGAGACTTTAAAGTATTTATATTTACGAGAATTGGATTTTTAAAGCATTACAGGCTCATGGAATGCCCTACTTAAAAGTGTAAAATTTTGATTTATTCTCTTTTTTACGACTCATTTAATTCAATTATTTTTACTATGGTGGACAGCGCTTAAAGAATGAAACAGAAGATTAAATATACATGAAATATTTATATTTGAGTCATGATTGAGAAAAAAAAAACCAAAAATAATTTTACTTGAGGTAGGCATGATGATATAGAAGGATCAATACAATTAGGATTGATGAATTAAGTGCCACTTCTATTGAGAATGTTTTATTTGAAAACTAGTTTCGAATGCTTAACATTCATCGTCAGTTCTAAGACACAAACTTTTTTTTATTATAATTCCCGTTATACACGGGAAAAACCGGATTATCAGTAAATCAAAGAATGAATGAACATATATGAGCATACACTAATAAGATCCAAAATTCCAATTTCGCTATCCATCTAAATGAAAATAACCACAAATTTAATAAAGACTCGGGAGTAAAAATATTACATCAAGTAGAAAATAGCCTAAAATTAAATACTTTTGAATCACTAGAAATAATAAAATCGTTTAAAACCGATCCAGATTTTTGTTTAAATGATCAGATTAACATATCCAATAGCCCCATTTTAAATTTGTTTCCTATAGGAACGGAAAAACCCCAATGAGTCATAAGGGAAACCCGTTGTAAATCCTAAACTTAACCTACCTGCCCCCTTTTACTTCTCACAAATTCAGTGTTTTAGTTACCTGGAAGGTGAGTGCCTATGCTTGATTTCTTGTCTTATCTTTTTAAAAAACTTTAGTATATATAATCTATGTAACATAGTACTGATGTGTTGAAAAAAATTTTGTATGTTTTAGAACTGCAGATGAATGTTTAGCATTCGAAACTAGTTTTCAAATAAAATAACCTCAATAGAAGTGGCACTTAATTCATCAATACTAAAAATAATTTTGATGAAATTGTCCTAGAATATAAGGTTGATTGCCTACAGGAAGGGACGAATAAGAAATAAAAGAGTTATTATTTTCTCTGCAATAATCTAAAGAATATTTTCCAAAAGGAGAGACGGATAAATAATTACGATGAGAAGATTTCTTCAGTTTATTGCCCCCTCTCCCCCCCCCCCCCCCTCCCACCCGCTCCTTCTTCCTTTTGTGTCCTTGATTTCCTTTATTTTTTAATAAAACAAGATTGAAGGTGTAATATAATTGTGGTTCCAAACCTCCAACAACCCCATTGTTATACATTAGTCATTGCGGGGAGAGCGGGCGCTCGGTTGCTGCCTCTCCTGTTTAATGTCCCGTGCCTTCCCAACTCTTCCCTCTCTATCCTTCCTCTCTCCATCTCCTGGGTTGTTTTCCAAGAAAGGATTCTCAAAAATGTTTATTACAATCAGGATTTACATCAATATTTCATGCATTCACAATGCAAAAAAACAATTATCTCGTTTTTATGTTTCTCTGTTTTATATTTATATTTATTAATTTTGTCCTTATTATATTATATTACTTAGGTAAATTAAATTACGTTACTCGGTCGGAACGGGATCCAAATGGCAAAAAAATGAAGAAAGTGTCATTAGTATGGTGGCAGTATGAGTGAGCGCACTGTTCGACAGAAACCGGGTTTTTGTTTTGAACCCTGACATTTAGGTTCATCCGGATCTGATTCACTGCCACAATCCTTAGGATTAACCAATCTAAGCCAGTACTAATCCTTGGTTAATTTCTGTTAAGTCGGGTGTAAATGGTAGAAAGATCTGGGCCTTGATGTTTGCAGCGGCTGCTAGGGGTTCATTTCGAACTCAGCCGAAACCAAAAGCTTTTTATAGGGCTGGTAGTTCAAAACAAATACATTATTCTTTGTCAACATGTATTTTACATTAATGCAAGCAAACAATTAATTTTAAGACAATCATCAAGGAAATGGCAAAGGAACATATAAAATTTTGTGTAGAGAGAGATATATGCTTTATTGAGACAATAGACAATAAACATAGTGCTGCCCAACTTTATTGGGTTGCTATAAACACAGCATACTCATCTATCCAATTAAAGAAACAATATAATTTAAAATTTAGTTATAGTTCTATAATATTGTAACGGCTTGTTCTGCTGTCAAGCTCTTCGTAAGCCTAGATTCGTAAGGCATTGGCCGCCACTAGCGCTGTAGGGTGGGCCATCAAGGAAGAAACTACTCCTGTACCGTCTTTGCTGCCGAACAAATCAGTGTTGTGACGAACACTATACGTTTATTTTAAATACTTAACCCAGCGGTAAGCATTCTAATATTGATTAACAGTTATTGTATTATGTTTTATAGTATAGTTTAAATAAGTTTGTATAAACATTAATGATTTGGTTTTATTATTTTAGTTGATGTTTTGGCCTATAATATTTCCCGTTATGATTGCCTTCCTACATATGTAAATATTGTAAATATATATATATTGATGAGAAGTTATGTGGAAGAAATTATTTCGTTCGATAAAAGAAAAAAAGTACCCTTGGACCCCAACACACATATAAATTGGTCACATATACTATGGCGCACCGAACAGGGACTCTAATAGAAAAAAGGATAAATAAGGTATTTAATTAGAATAGAAATAGTTGTAAAAAGAAGAGTGAGATTTAAAGGACAATGCAGAGTTAAGTTGGTAGAACGGTTGATTGTTACGCGTTGCTATGGCAACAAATGACTCAAGACAATTAAAGAGACTATTAGCTATCTAATATTATGTATTCATACACCCTATTAGTGGTTAAAAATGTTTTATTTAATTTCATAGTTTTATGTTTTATCGAAAAATAAACTGTTTTAACATTTTATTGGAACCTAACGTAGAAAATTTAAGTAAAATTTAAAGTTTATTTGTTTGACAAATATTATAAATACTGTAAGAACTTTAAGTATATATTTTTGTTTATAAAATGTGTCTATATATATAAAAGTATCTACTTTGATCCATAACATATACTTTACGTATGTTACGAGGATATTGATAGCTCTTAAGCGTTGTATATATTATATGGAATTAGGGATTTTCTTTACTTGTAAATAATTTATTTCTATTTTGTAATAATATCCAGAACTTTCATCATTTTATGTCACTAAGTTCTTATTTCATCGTATTTGATTTAATTTTGATATCACAAATTTTTTTAAAATAATATTTTTAATATTATCTGTTTAAAGCATATATATATTATTTTAAGCATACTTTAAAAAGTTATTGTGTAGCTGTATATTATTTCATTTTAAAATTCTATAATTAATTTTTTTGTAAAGGATGCTTACCCGGATTTAATTTGATTTTGTTTTCCTAATATCTTGAATATTTTTTAATTTTTTATTTCTTTTCTTCTTTGGAAATAATTTTTCTTCTAGATCTCGTTTGCTTTGATTTTGTCTTCGATATCAAGTTTGCATTTTTGCACTTTTTTAACTTTTCGCTTTGGGTTTATTATTTTACTTGTATCTGAATAGTCATGGGCGATCCCAAAATTCTTATGGCAGAAAGAGAAGACGTTTTTTGCGGCGGTTCAGACTATTTTTGATAAATCCCAAATTCTGGATAATGAAACAGTAACCAGTTTTAAGCCCGTCTATGACAGATTAGTTAAATATGAAGTCAAATTTGAAGAGCTTCAATCTCAAATTAGAATTTTCAACGCTACCGTTAAAGATAAAAAGGAAAAATTAGAAACTACTGCCGTACAGAACTCATTTTTCGAAATAGTAGACATGGCTAAAGCTAATTACTTTAAAGCTGTTAGCACTAGCGTTCCTAAGGAAGAAAAAGCGGCCGTTCTCCCCACCACTTGTCATCTAGTTGCTCAGGAGCTTCCGAAAATAAGTTTACCGATATTTAAGGGGGAATTAGAAGAATGGAGCGAGTTTTTTTCCCTTTTCAATTCAATGGTCCATTACGAACCTTCCATACCAACTATAAGAAAATTTCATTACTTAAGGTGCAGCTTGAGGGATGAAGCTTTATCGTTAATATCTGGATTTGTGCTTGAAGAGGCTAATTATATTTTGGCCTACGATGCTTTGGTTTCGCGATACCAAAACAGAAGGCGACTTGCTAGATTTTATTTTAATAGAATAATGGATTTTAACCCATTAACCAGATCCTCATCCGCCAATCTTCAAAAATTCTTAAGCATTCATGAGAACAACTTCTGTGCGTTATCGGCTTTAGGCATAAAAGATATGGGTGATTTTCTTAAACTGCATATAGCTCTATCGAATTTAGATCCAGGGACCAAAAGAGCGTTCGAAGAGCGGATAAAATCAAAGGATATCCCCACTTACCGTGAATTAATGGATTTTGTGATGGAGCGAACCCGAGTTTGCGAGATGATGGCTGAGGAAATGGGTCAAGAACGGTCCAGCTCAAGAGAGAAATCCCGTACCGCAAATTCTACGAAAAATACTATTCGGTCAAATCGTCGGAAAGATCACGGTTCTTTTAGCGTTGTACCATTAAATTCTCTCGAGGCTGGCTTATTTAACCAAAATAACCGTAGTAGTATTCCAAGACATGTCCAGAGATCATGCTCATCGGAGAACGAAACTCTTGAGAATATAGGTGAAACTGTTCTTGAGAAGAAGAAAGAGAAAAGAGCAGTACGGTGTGATGAAACTGAAGGATCTACTAGGAAATTAGCTTGTTGGAACTGCGGTGGGCCTCATGTTTACTCTAAATGCTCCCTTCCTCGGAAATTATTTTGCTACCGTTGCGGTAACCAAGGAGTGTCTCTTTATGCCTGTCCTAAATGCACTCCGGGAAAAGGGCAAGGGAACCAGAAGTAAGGGTCAACCCGGTTCCCGCTGTCACTGCTGACCCATCAAATATCGTATCGTCTCTCAATGGTAATAAGACCTCTGCTTTCTATCTTGAGTCATCTGGTATCGTAACGAGTCCTGAAGGAAAACCTACCTTATCGCATTCGCCATCTTTACCGCAACAGATTAGTCCCTCGTCTAAACAGTTATTTATTTACTTTAAGATAGACAAATCAAACAGTAAAAGAGAACCTGACTTATTGGCTCTGTTTGATCCCGGTTCCTCAACATCTTATGTTGGACCGGAGGGAACAGAGATTTTGATGCGAATGGGATACATGATTGAGCTAATACCAGAGTTTACGATTTTTGTCGCTAATGGAAGCTCAAGTACAGTTAGAGAAAGATTTTATGTACCTATCATCATAGGAGACCGGTCATTTGAGGTAACTCTTTACATTCTTCCTTCTCTTCCATTTAAGTTTTTATTCGGATTGGAATTTTTGGTTAAGGCGAGTTTCTGCACGAATTTGCAAAAGGCAGTTTGGTGGTTTGAAGATGAACCCAAAATTATCTATTCATTTCGTCAAAATGGTTCCCAATTGGGTCTTAACACTTCAAACTCATGCAGTGTTAGTCCACTTCATTCTTCGGAAAGGAGAGAGCTAGAGAAGGTTGTTAAAGAAGGCTTGCTAGTGCTTCAGGATTCCCCGGGGTTAACAACACGTATAACTCATAAAATAGATGTCGAGGGAACCCAACCTATCAAGCAGCGCCCCTACCATTATTCGCCTAAAGTTCTTGAAGCAATGTACCAGGAATTGGATCGTATGTTGAGGGATGGTCTCGTAGAGCCTTGCCAATCACCGTGGTCGTCACCAGTAGTCATGGTACGCAAAGGCGCAGGTTATCGTTTCTGTATCGATTTTCGAAAAGTTAATCAGGTCACTTCTAAAGATTCCTATCCCATGCCTAATATGACCTCCCTCTTGGATGGACTTCGACAAGCAAAGTACCTTTCAAAATTTGATCTCAAACAGGCGTTTTTACAAGTTCCGCTAGCTGACGAAAGTAGTAGAGACATTACTGCGTTTATAGTCCCTGGAAGAGGATTATTTAGGTTCAAAGTAATGCCTTTTGGATTAACCAACTCTCCGGCGACCTTCCAGAGATTAGCTGATACAGTCTTTGGACCTGAACTTTATCCATACGTTGTCGTTTTCTTAGATGATATTCTGGTGTGTACCCCGTCTCTGCAATTGCATTTGGAAATGCTTAAAGAAGTGTTTCAAAGACTTAAGACTTCAGGTTTACGTATAAACCCAGAAAAATGCGAGTTTGGATGCCAAGAAGTACGCTACCTAGGCTATTTAATTAACAGTAAAGGCATGAGTGTCGATCCCGAAAAAGTTAGTTCCGTTACTTCAATTCCGATTACTGAACTAAGAAGATTCCTTGGGATGGCAGGATGGTACCCGCCGGTTTATTAAAGACTTCTCCACAGTTGTTGCTCCACTAACCTCATTACTCAAACGGAAAACCAAATGGTCTTGGAGTAATGAACAAGATGAAGCTTTCAACACTTTGAAGACAGCTTTGACTCAGGCCCCTATTCTAGCCAGACCAGATTTTGATCAGCCATTCCAATTACAAACTGACGCAAGTGACACAGGACTTGGGGTGGTACTGACGCAAATACAAAATGGTGAAGAACGAGTGATAGCTTTCTGTTCTCGCTCATTGAATTCCGCAGAAAGAAACTATACCGTGACGGAAAAGGAATGTCTTGCCGTATTGTTTGGCATTGAAAAAAATAGGCACTACTTGGAGGGTTATGCTTTTACAGTCTTCACTGACCACGCCAGTCTTAAGTGGCTGCTTAATTTGAAGAATCCTTCCGGTAGATTAGCCAGATGGGCTTTACGTTTGCAACCTTACGATTTCGAGGTAAAATACCGCAAAGGAAAACTTAATACCGTGGCTGATGCATTATCTCGTATAGCTGCAATCACGATAACCTCCATATCGGCTTCGAATACGACTAGTGACCAGGCGACCTCTCAAGACATGTATGTACCCTCCGATGAGTGGTATAACCAAAAGAAATACCGAGTCGAAAGGTCTCCGGCAGAACATCCTGGTTGGCTGATAAAAGACGGTCAATTACTGTACCACCGGAAGAATCCTTTGAAGGGAGAACTGGAAGATCCCAGTGAAGAATGGAAGGTTGTTGTACCTCTTCATCTTCGGCAAAGTATCATACACGACAACCATGACCTACCGCAGTCAGGCCACCTGGGAGTTGATAAGACAGTTGCCAGAGTGGGTAGGTTATACTACTGGCCTGGATTATATCGTGATGTTAGCGGTTACGTTAGCCGGTGTGAGGTATGCCAAAAGGTGAAACCCCCGAACACTCCACCAAGAGGTCTAATGTATCCCCGCTATAACAAACAGCCTTGGGAAATCGTTTCAGTTGATATAATGGGTCCATATCCTCGAAGCTCAAAAGGCAATGTATACCTCTTAGTGTTTGTGGACCTATTTAGTAGATGGGTGGAACTGTGTCCCATAAGGAAGCCACATCATCCGTTATTATCTTGAAGTTAAAGTCCCGAATAATTTTTAGATATGGAGCACCTCTAAAATTAATCACCGACAACGCAAAGAATTTCGTTAGCAATATGGTGAAAGAAGTAGCAAATGAGTTCGTCATAAAACAGGAAACAACCCCTTTTTACCACTCGCAGGCGAACCCAACGGAACGAACCAATCGTAACATCAAACAGCTTATCGTCTCGTACTTAGGAAGGAAACATCAACGCTGGGATGAGAAACTTGGAGAGATCCAGTTCGCGATTAATACGTCTGTTCAGGAATCGACGAAGTTCAGCCCTGCTTTCCTAAATTTTGGCAGAGAGCTGAGGCCTGTCCATGATGTATCTTCAGCGGAAGTTCTAAATGCAGGTGAAGATGAACATGCCTCTTGGGCCGCTAAAATAAGTAGAATTCCAGAAATCCACCATATGGCGGAACAAAACTCCTTGAAAGCCAGCTTATCACAGAGTCGCAGATATAATATGAGACGTCGTCCAGATCGCTTCAGGCCTGGAGATTTAGTCCTTAAGAAGTCCTTTCAACTGTCTTCAGCTATAGATAAATTGGCCGCGAAGCTAAATCCCAAATACGAAGGCCCCTATACGGTCGATTTTGTTACTACTGGTGGATCTTGCAAGTTGAAGGATAATGCACGAAGACTGGCAGGCTTATGGCATCCATCAAAACTTAAATTATTTCGTCCTTCCGAATGAACTTAACAGCTGGAGGGGGGTGTGTAACGGCTTGTTCTGCTGTCAAGCTCTTCGTAAGCCTAGATTCGTAAGGCATTGGCCGCCACTAGCGCTGTAGGGTGGGCCATCAAGGAAGAAACTACTCCTGTACCGTCTTTGCTGCCGAACAAATCAGTGTTGTGACGAACACTATACGTTTATTTTAAATACTTAACCCAGCGGTAAGCATTCTAATATTGATTAACAGTTATTGTATTATGTTTTATAGTATAGTTTAAATAAGTTTGTATAAACATTAATGATTTGGTTTATTATTTTAGTTGATGTTTTGGCCTATAATATTTCCCGTTATGATTGCCTTCCTACATATGTAAATATTGTAAATATATATATATTGATGAAAAGTTATGTGGAAGAAATTATTTTGTTCGATAAAAGAAGAAAAGTACCCTTGGACCCCAACACTCATATAAATTGGTCACAATATAATACCTAATCTAATATATATTGTCAAATACCACTCACTCATTTAACACGGAATCTCAGAAACCATCGAACGGATTGGAATGAAATTCGAAATATAGCTTCCTCTAGAGCCGTAGGTGCTCGCTAAGAAAGGAATTTAAAACAATCGACCTGGGTCACGGCTAATTCGAATGCGATTACAATGCGATTACAATTTTTATTGGGTGTATAATAAAAGATTAATTGTCATATGGTATTTGGAGATAAGCTAAGTTAAAAAATAGGTTAGATGTTTAAGCCGCACACTTTGACCACAAATTAGGTTCCTTATAGTTTTAAACAAACAAAAATACGATCGATGTCGAAACCTCATAATATGGTACCTGTTGGTGGCTGCAGAAGTGGACCCTCACAAGTTTGAGTTGTTTCGTGACGAGAAGCTGTTAAAAGACTTATGTTAAAGAGGTGGTTAAATGACTTATGTTCTCGGGTGATGTCATGTAATGCCAGTTCGATGTAGGGACAAAAACTGATAAGAATCTGTGAGTTCTATCAAGTGAATGTTTCTCTTCAGTATCGTCTCATGTACTGCCATGGAGAAGATGGGTACAGTATTAACATCCCTCTGCGTGACCCAAACACCAATACACCGCTTAAGAAAACTGTGTCTGCAGCTGATTTTTACGCCTAAATGTTAGTGCAGCGAGGAGGTGAAGAACCTTATTTACTTTAATTTCGTAATCTCCTCAACCAATTTATGCTTGATATGTACGCAAAAATTGAGAAGTTGAGACTATATTCACTTAAAGTATGAAAAAAGAGAAGCTGATGGTCTGGTATCAGAGCTGGGTAAAATGGTAGTGCTGCCTCGAAGCTTCACTGGAGAACTATCAAAATAATATAAAATTAACTTTTGCAAATTGTCAAATTTACTTATTGAAATTATTCTAAGAATGGAATTCTTTAGGTTTATTTAAGTAATAATAATTATCAACGCTAAGCTTAACTTTTACTAATTTAAGTTGTCCAGCATCCTAACGATATTAAACCGTAGCGGAGCAGGGTACTTTCAGCTAGTACTACATAATACTAGACAAACTAATAACATTTTTTTTTAATTTATTTATTTTTCTATTATCTTTTCCTCTCTTTTTCCCCCCTTATTTTCCTATTTCACTTCATTTTTTCATTTTATGTTATTTTCACCCTAATATTCACATATTTACCACAAATATATGCTAACAGAATCAGGAATCAGATAAATTTCTACAGGCTTAATAACTCTAAATTGCAATGGGCTATCCTATGCACCATGTATGTGGTGGTGAATAATTCCCAGGGAGTCCAATATTATATTTTCCGCCATTATCACTATATCCCTCACCTGCACGCCAAGGTCCTCCAAGCTCCTTGTTTTTTCCGGGATGACTCCGCGAGACCCAAACCATAATCCTTTCACCAGGTAAAGCCTATATTCTTGAGGAGCCTTATCAATTCATTCTTGACTCTGTGGTGACGGCGTGCGATCAGGAATGAGTTGTTGGGACATTTTCCCAGCACATGGGCTGGTGTTTCGTACTCTTTGCCGCACTTGCGACAAAGGGACCCAACCTTTCCTATCTGTCCGCTGGCACCTGGGACTCCACGCAGGGGTGCATAATTGATGTTGAGCTTTAGGGCGTTGGTCCATTCAGACCACGAAAGTATTTGTTATTCACAAATATATCTGTTAGCTCTCGGCGGCTCCTTAAAATGACGTACACCAACGCCCTGCCACCTGCAATTGGCCCATTCCTCAAAAGCGCCCTCTCTCAGCGACCGTCGTAGAGCTCTCACGCTTCGGTGGCTCTGATCTACACCCAGTCTCTTAGCACATTCAGCAATCTCTGAAATCAATAAAAAAAACTGAAGCGAATCATGACCTGCTTCGGCAGCCCGAGGCGATCTCACATTTCCCACCTCTACTCGCAATTAAATTGGCTTAATTCCACCTTCTATAGACAATATTTTCTCGGAACATTCCTTTAACAAATTCAATTTTTATGAATATAACATTGCGTACTTATATTGTATCTAGAAATCTAATGATTGTACCAGAAGATTTTTTTTTCTAATTTCATTTTATTTTTTCTCATTTGTAGAATATTATCTTATTTTCTTTTCTGTATATCTAACTATCATCTATGCACATAGTGTCATTATTTTATTATTGTTTTTCTTTAATTTTTATATCTCATCATGTCTCTGACCAGATTTAATTTATTTATACCTGTACTTATCTATTATTCTTAAGTGACTTTGTCCCAGAATAAAATTATTTTTCTATTCTATTCTAAAAAATCCATATATTGACACGTTCAGTCAACCTTAGATACCTTATCTTCTATATCCCTTTCAGTAACTAATAAGTCTTCTTCTTCATCATAGTATGCCTTCTCCTAACAAAGGTTGGTTATCGAAATGTCTATTAGTGTTTTGGAGGCGGCCGCACGGAATACGTCAAAGGATCTGCAGCCATACCAACGGCGAAGATCCTTCGGCCAGTAGTTCTGCCGTCTTCCAATTCATCTCTTGCCAGGAATTTTCCCCTCAATAATCATTCTTAAACTTTTATTTTTCTCTATTCCTATAATGCGTCCAAAATACAGGGTTTTTCTTTTCATAATGGTGTACAGTAATTCTGTTTGCATGCACATTCTATTCAGGACTTCCAGGTGTTTTATTCTTTGGGTCCAGGATATTTTTAGCATCCTCTTGTTCACGTAAATTTTAAAGGCCTCAATACGTTTCTCAGTATCTGGGCCGAGAATCCAACTCTCACTGCCATATATAAATAAATCGAAAATACATAGCATCTGGCCATGTACATTTTTAATTCTATACTGAGATCGGATCATGCGTAGTTCATTTTCATGATTATTGTTTTCCTGGCCCGTTCAATTCTGAACCGAATTTCAGTTTTAGCATCACAGCGATCGGCTATGATGGCAGCCAGATATCTGAAAGGCGACACCTGTTCAACGGTATTTATGTTAATTGTCAGGGGGGTACTTATACTTATACTTATTTCTTATACTTATACTTATACTTATACATAATTTTTTCAACCAATTTCATAATTTTTTCAATCAAATTCATAATTTTTTCAACCAATTTCATAATTTTTTCAATAAATTTCATAATTTTTTCAACCAATTTCATAATTTGTAAGATTTGTAATTTTGTGTCAAATCAAGTGTTCGAATCACTCCATTGGTAATTCCATTTCTCTCACATTGTGATTTTTCGAAGAAGGTAAGTTCAATTCTTGTTTCCTTTGCATTGATTTGTTGTTTATTTCGTTTAACGTCACTTTATGCTGCTATGGCTAATCAGACGATGCAACGGTGGGAGTCCTAAATTTTGCCTATCCAAGTATAATTAGGATAGGGATCTTTAACGAGTACCTGACATCGCACAGGCTCGGGACCCCCATTTTACGTCCCTTCCGAAGGACGGCATAGCTAAGGATTTTTTACTCCATTTAAAAAAATCCTAAGGTCATCTGCCGGCCTGCGAACCCGCGATCTTGGGTTTAGTAGCTTGCTATGCTAACCACTACACCACAGGTGACCCCTTCTTTGCATTGAGGTATATGTTTCCCAAGTAGTTCAGAGCAGAGTTGGGCAAAGTGTAATTGAAATAAATTCTATGAATTACGATTATATTGTAATTGTATATATATGAACGTTTAATGAATCCTGCCTACGCAATGGGTTCATATTAATATGGCAAATACAATAAATATCAAAAATTTATATAAACATAAACAAGTACTAAAATAATAATACTGCCGGTCCTGACAATGTCCTAAAAATAATCTGTCAAAAAGGAAAATGTCAAGAATAAAGTAATAAGTAAGAAAGAGGATCTTAAAAAAAAGAAGTAATAGCAGATTTTAAGGCCAATGTTTATGGTTTTTAAGCTTTTTTTTCTTTTTTTTTATTAAGATAGAAATTCTGATATCTTAGCTTCCACAAAAACATATATCTTGGTTATGACGATGTGATGTAAAAAATGTAGGGGGCATATACCACAAGAGAGAAATATTTTTTTTTAGGTAGCTCAGGGGTAAGGCACTAAATCATTCAACTTTGTTTCACCCCTATTTTCTCATTTAAGACGTTTGTTAAAGTCACTATATATTTTGTATTTTTTCAAACAATTATTATATTTTTAAAAAAAAATGAGGTTTTATGATTTAGAAGCGAACATATTTAAAAATAGGATTAAACTAATAGAATTTAATTTATATTATAATGTAGAATGATGCTACCTTCTTAAATTAAAGAAATAAATAGTCTGAAATAACCTAATACTTTTTCACTATCACACAGGCTCATATTACAGTAATCTATACTATTATATAAAAGGACAAACTATTTTTCGTTTGTTATCACTAACCACAAAAACTACTGAACCAATCTCTACCAAATTGTGACCACACCATCAATAAAAAAAACACAATAAAATGTGGATAACAGTGAAGTTTAAAAATTTACCGTTAGATGGCGAGAGTCAGTATAGACAAACACTCTAAATGCCGATCAGCTACAAAAGGCCGATAGGCTACAAAAGACTACATCAATATTTAGAGCTATTTGGATATACAAAGATGAACTCTGGGGCTCCACTAATCCATCAAATTCATCTTGTATCGAATCCTTACAGAATTCCTTCGTAAAATTCTCTATAGTTATCACACCACGATGAGACTTATCCATAAAATTTTACTTGAGGTACGCATGATGGTATAGAATAATCAATACAATTAGGATTGATGAATTAATTGCCTCTTCTATTGGGATTGTTTTAATAGAAAACTAGTTCGAATGCTAAAAATTCATCTCCAGATCTAAAACTTACAAAATTTTTCAACACATCAGTACTGTGTTACATAGATTATATACACTAAAGTTTTTATAAATGTAAGACAGGAAATCAAATATCACGCACCTTAGTAGCTCTAAGAGATAACTGAAATAGAAAAGTACTTCTCACTGAATTCGTGAGAAGTGGAAGGGGGCAGGGGGTGGGGGGGGCAGGTTGGTTAAATTTTTGTAATTTACTATGGGATTTCCCTTACTTTTAACAAATTTAAATTGGGGCAATTGGATATGTTTATCTGATCATTTAAACAACTACTTAGACCCAAAACTCTAATTTCGCTATCCATCTAAATGAAAATAACCACAAATTTAATAAAGACTCGGGAGGAGTAAAAATACTAAACCAAGTAGAAATAGCCTGTAATTATATATTTACGAATCATTAGAAATAATAAAGTCGTTTAAAAAGAGCCAGATTTTTGTTTAAATGACCAGAGAAACATTTCTAATGGCCCCATTTTAAATTTGTTTTCAATAGAAACGGAAAAATTCAATGAGTCATAAGGGAGATCTCACAGGAAATCACAAAAATTTAACCTACCTACCTGCCCAGTGAGAAGTAAATTTCTATTTCAGTTATCTTTTAGATCTCCTATGGTGCGTACTGATGTTTGATTTCTTGTCTTAAATTTTCAAAAACTTTAGTGTATATAATCTATGTAACATATTAGTGATGTGTTGACAAATTTTATATGTTTTAGAACTGAAGGTGAATGTTTAGCATTCGAAACTAGTTTTCTAATAAAATAAACACAGTAGAAGTGACAATTAATGCATCAATCCTTATTATAAAATTTTATTATATAGTTTACAGATTTGGCTAAAAATCAGATAAATAACCTTCTATATTGAGCTCCATAACCATTCAACCTGGTCTCTCATCTCGCTTCCCTTTTTTTTCTAGATAACTCTCCGAGGTGTCTGAAAAGAAGATGGTGTCGGGATGTTCTAATATAGAAGTTTTATTGTAGTGCTATCAAAGGGTAGCTGCTTTACATGGCATTGACATGTTATTATAACGTCATTTATTATTTTGAGCACAGTTGAATTTTAATAATTACATAAAATAAAATAATTTTCATTTTATCATTTTTTTTTTCTCAGCCTTGAAAACATTTACATTATAAAAATATCTTAATGACTTGAAACAATGATCTTGTGTTTTCTAGGCATTATAAAATTGATTATTTGTTTATCGTTGAAGCAGAAGTTAGGCCATCAGCGGATGGCATATATGAGATAGATCAGCTGATATTCCATGAGATGAAGTTATGGTTGGGTCTGCATAATACTGAACATGTTCGGGTAGAGACGTGGCAGACTATACCTCTTGACATGTCTGGGTGGAACAGCGTCCCTGAAGAGGAGATTAGACCATTGCTTGAGCCCGTCAAAGAATTTCACGTGTCAGCGACCATTGGATGTCGGGACCGATGTTAGCTTAAGGTTTTCACGAATGACGTCAATCTCTACCCTCTTGAGGTTTATCTTCGATGATTCGCCGGAGAGTTCTAGAGGCTCAGCGGCCATTTTGGCTGGATCATGGCCTTAAGGATCTTCATAATCTAGAAATAAGCATTGTATGATAGGTTTCCTAGAAATTGATACAAGTTTGTAGTTTAAACAAAAAAAAAAAAAACTATAAAATAAATGTATCAAAAACATTTTATTAAAAATAAATAAATAATGGATTATATAAAAAAAAACAACAAATATTTGTATTATTATTTCTTTGATATAAAATACAATGAATACTCAAAGTATAGTCCATTTTTATCTACCGTCATTACCCATCTGCTAGCCAGTTGCTCGATGCCACGCTGATACTATTCCTCGGGATGGCCGTCAAAGAACTCTTGGATCATGGATAGAAAGAAGTAGTAATCCGAAGGTGCGAGGTCTGGACTATATGGTGGATGAGGCAGGAGTTTAAACCCATGAAGTTATGTAAACTTTTCTTTGGGTTCGACTGCTAATTGTTGAGGAGTAAGTTCGTGAGGGACCAGTCTACAGGTCTTTTTCATCTTTCCCATGGAGAGAAGATGGTGACTAACTGTATCTTTCGACACACCACACTCCCTCGCAAGTTCGCGAGTACTTGTGGACGGATTTGACTCAGCAACTTCCTCCAGAACCTAATAAATATCCATTAATGGCCGCCCGGAGGCCTTCTTGCTTTCCAAAGTTGTGCGCAGTGCGCTCTTTAAGGACACCTTCCCTTCCTATTTAATAATTTCACGTGTTGCTTCAGCCGCTGTGAATTTTGTTTCTAGAAATGTCTTAAAATTACGAGAATTTTGTAGGACACTGTCATGTTTCTTCTTAGAAATAAATAACTTTTTTTTGAAGAAGTCCAGTGTTAGTAAACAAGCTTAGAGAATGTTCTAAAGGGATTATTAAGAATTGGTTAATAATAAATAGTATCAAGATATTTACAGACTTTTGAACTCTGGAATTTGATAAAACGGTCATTTTTCTTTATACGCCTTATTAAAAGGATCTTCACGTACTTTCTTAAAAAGAAAACTAAGAGAGCTTTGTTCACTGAGGTAGGCAAAGATTTGAGAGAAATAGGAATTACTAGCTACGATATTTGGGAACATGCTCACATCAAGCAGAAATTAACTGCACACCGATGTATTCAAGAAAATCCTAAGCTTCCAACAGGCAAGAAGTAGACCGACGAAAGGAAGCAACAACATCGAGAACGAAAGCGCACGTACAGGATGGAGGTTAAAGCTCGATGCAGCAAAGAGCAGTTGAGATGACGTGGTTCTTAGGTGGCCAAATCGGAAAAATTAAAAATAAAAAATAATAAGAATAGTGAGAATACCTCGAGAAATAGAATTTTTCCCACTACCGTAAATATCAAAAACTGGGTATGGGTTTTGTTGTCAGTTTGTCCGTTCCTACGGGAAACAGATTTAAAGTGATTGACACCAGGTATTTGGTAATACCTCTTATTCGCAGTCTTTCTAAGTCAGTTCCAGAGTTGAGCACGTCTGGTCAGAAGTGCCAGGGCGACCAGTGCGTCTCTTCGTGAATTGTTTTTTTTTTTTGCCATCCAACTAAAATGAAAGTATCTATTCTTCCAATTACATCGCATATTCACTGTAATATTATAAATGGTCGTCAGATAGTTTTTTTTTTTTTTTTTTAAAAAATCAAACAAAAATTCTGCAACTTCTTTCTCACACAGAGAACGTTGCAGCAAGCCGGAAGATATTCTGAGAATTCTCCGAGAGCCTAATTATATAAATAATTATTATATTACAGATGAACATATGCATGATCTATTGTTTTGTTTTTTTCCAGTCCGAAAGAATTTAAGTTTTTCAATATATCGACTGATAAAATTGTTTCCAATAAAAACAAACTAAATGCTACCATCATTGAAAGTATTGGAACCTTCTAGGCAGTACCATTTTAAAATTTATAAAAGCTAAATTTTTTTTCTTCAACCAAGATCTAGAAGAATCACAATCAGTGATTTCTGATTAAAGTTGACTTGGAGTGTATCGAATACCATCCACGTAATTAAAGGCATTAGGGATAATTGTCTAGTTCCAATAAAATGGGAGACGAGTGATTTTTATTTTAAAATAATTGAGTTGGGATGGAAGTTGCCCTGATCCGATCAATATCTGGCTGCCAGGCAGACTGATCGGCCCTGAAGATTTTATCACCGGCTCTATCGAATGGACACCTCTAGCTCCTCTCGCCAATACAGCTTAGAGCTTAACTCGATATAAAAAATTACTGTCTCAGTCAGTAAAAGTATCACCATTAACTGTCTAAGGAAGAATTTTATGCTTAACTGCCAATCATATTACAATTTTTTTCTTTAGCTTTGGTGTATCATTTCATCGCGTCCTTTTGTTTCCATTTAGCTTTATAACTAGTTATCCCACAATTTCTTCCCTCACTATTCAATACCTCAAAACTCTCATAGAGGGTCTTAAATCCACTAATTTGGTAAGGATGTACGGGCCAACGGTTGTGAATGCAGGCGGTCTGTCCGATATCATGATCAACCAAGAGGCGTGATTTTATTTATGAACCTTTTTAACATAATGCTTATGAATATTAAGTTGAACTTTGGGGCTCCACTAAACCATTCAATTCTCTAAATCCATCTCGTATTCAATCCTTACAATCCAAAATCCTCAATGTTCCTTACTTTGTCACCAATAAACTTATCCATAAAGATCTTAATGTTCCATATGTTGCTGATATAGCCCACACCAGATACCTATCATTTCATAGTAAGCTCCATAATCACTTAAATCCGTTGGTTTCTCAGCTTGCTTCCCACTCCATTTCTGATAATCCTCCGAGGCGTCTGAAACGAAGATGGTCTAGAGACCTAGTGTAGAATTTTTATTAAGTGCTATTGATGAGTAGTTCTTTTCAAGTTTTAACATGTTATTATAATCGTTGTCAATACATTTACTTGATGTAAATATTTTGTATGGTTGTAAATTTCAATATAGGGTAAATCACTAGTTATGGTCACCTCACCAGTTATGGGCAGGTTTTTACGTTTTTAACAAAAATAAGCCTTTGCTTGTTTTCTTTGTTAGATCCTTTTAAGAGACGTTTCACGGAAGGGGTTGTGACTCACTTGCTAATGAATCCTTCTCTCCCATCCATTTCCGTTTGGCTTAGTTAATGTTTTCCCCCGATTAGTGTTGGGCATAGCTCCTGTGTGTAGTAGGTGTGATTTCACAAGTAAACATTATTAAGAAATTGCTTTGAAATTCTTCGCCAATTTCTGGTTTTAAAGGTATGTATCTGTTCATTTTGATTTCTGTTTTTCTTCAGCCCCCTTTGTTTTTCATTTTGTCACTTTAATCAATTAAAATTTTCAACTGACCACAACCGGTCTATAAATATCTATGATTTTAGTTATGGTCACCCATGACCATTTCAAGTTTTTTGGCATAAGAAGTGTTCTTACTCCTAAAAAAATTGTAGATTTTCCCTGGTTTAATTTTATTATCTTAAAATAAAAATACGATAACGTATACTAGTTTTGGTCATGGGTGACAATGTTAGGTCTATCAGTGACCATAACTAGTTATGATCAGTGTATAAATGTATAATGGTCACTTGCTATTACGATTTTATTTTTTCTTCAAGATGCTTTTTTAGAATCTTCTTTTTTTACAGTAAATATTTTTTTGTAACTATGCCTAAGAGACGATATTCGTACTCTGAAGATGATGCCACACAGGCAAAAGAAGAAATTCTTAAAGGGGCTTCTGTAAAATCTATAGCGAAAAAGTATGTGTTTTTGAAATGGATGTTTTTCTTACTTAAAATACCTACTACTAATGTTATTACTCCTTTTTATTATAACAGGTACAAAATCCCAAGGATGACGTTAAATCGAAGATTAAAGGGCACAGGAAGGTTTCATTGTGGTCCAGACCCCATTTCGTCTGCTGAAGAGGAGGACCTGTTAGAGAAATGGATTATGGGTTATTATATACAATGCTTTCCCAAACGAAAATTTGATTTATTCTTGAGCGTCAAAGAACTAGCAATAGTTTCGAACCAACAATGTAAATTTAAAGATGGTATGCCCAGTGACGGATGGAATAGGGTTTGTTTCCGTCGCCATCCAAATATCTCCAGTAGAACCACTGAAGCCGTATCACCAGCCAGCTCTTGTGTGTCTGAGAAAGACATCCGTGGTTGGCTTGACTCAGTGGAAAATATTTTGAAGGAAGAACACGTCTTTGAGGTTTTTGTCACACATCGCGAATTTTTAATGGTGTCGAGTCTGGAGTTCTTTTAAATCCCGGAAGCAGCAGTAAAACTGTAATAATAAAGTGTTTTCGGAGTTTTATTTTTGATTAATTAATCCTTAGTTTTTTATTAACCTCAAATGATTGATAGGTATGCATAAATAGTGAATTTTAAAATAATAAAAACAATTGTTTACAAAATTTTTGTTCATATGACCATAACTAGTTTTTACTGTGACCATAACTCATACACTTTGCCCATAAATGGTATTTTTAGGATATTTGCATAAAAAACTGAAAATCTATTTCAAGGAAAACTACAGAGCTTTAGTAAGTTTACCATTTAATAGAACAAGAATTTGTGAATCTAAATATGTAAAAAAAATAGTAATCTGCGAAACAGTCTAGACGATATCCTCTTTTGAATCAATCAATTTCCTTAACTATGACCATAACCCGTGATTTACTCTACATAATTTTTTTTTTTTTTTTTTTAATTATTTATTTATATTACAATCAAGCTCTTTATGAGCTGATTAGCAATTTTTTTTCTAACAATAATTATAAAAAACAACACTATTAAAACATATATACATAAAATATAGTTTTATTTTTCAAAATTAAAAATCTTCAAATGTCAATGACTTTGAATGTAAAGCACAAAACCCTATATTAGGTCATGGGGCTTCCTTCTCTTTAGCCTCCTCACCAGTGCATTGGAGTCCTGGAAATGGGCGGCCTCGGCGTTGACGTGGTCTTGCAGGCGATCCTGATGCGACTGGGCGTTATATATAAATATTTAAAAAAATAAATAAATAATACTAATCAAATTTATCAGTTTTAAGTCACACATAGAATTATTTCTTTTAGATTATAATCAAATCAACTCAACAAGGATTATTTTCAATTAATAATTAATTATTTTTATAATACTTATAATTAAAAATGGGAAGAAAGTCCTGATTAGCATCCCTTTAGATTCATACTAACCCGGACTCGAAGGAGCAGGACGAATATAGCATGGTATAATATTACTCTGTATTACCTTGAGTACAACGGAAAATAATTTGATAAACCTCATTTGAATGAAGGGGTCTTAGCGAACGACCGGTTTGTTCAAATCAATTACAGAAGTGGATGGACTTATTGAGAGTGGAGGAGCCCAGACTTATTGCAAACTTTAGCGAAGATGGCGTTGCTACTGCTTCATTTAATATTTTAATTAAGTTCTTTATTTATTCTGAAACCTTAAGTCCCTTAAGAATCGCAAAAAAAAACTTCTCGGATCCCGAAAATAAAACAGATATAGCAGTTAAATAGTCTCTTGATTCTGGCCTCGAGAACCACAGAAACACCCCAGCAGTACTCGAAGTAGCAAAAGATGAGAGAGGTAACTAGTAACTTGCGGGGTTGAAAGGAACAAGGTGGCGAACGTAATTGAGACGCTTTAGGATAGTGTTTCATAAAAAAAATTATCCAGACCCTTTTTCTAATCTGATTTCTTCCATTTTTTTCAATTATCTCCAAATCTTAATTGTATTAACTTGTAATTGTAAAAATTTATTTCCGGGTCAAAGTCTTACAGTTTAAGCAGCATCCTTAGAATAATATATTAAAGAAAGGAAATTATTGGATACAGTATAAAGAGGTAAGAAAGATGGCTGCTAGAGAGAGATCCAAGTGTGGAGGTGTTAGGATGAACTAGACGAGACGAGAAGAAACTAATTAAAGAGAAAGAAAAGTTGAAGGACACTTACTGCTGAGGAGGCAGGACACGCCTCGAGGATCTAACAGGTCAGCGGGGAGAGGGGGGGGGGAACGGGGGGAATTCATACAGGACTTCCCATCCCCTCCACCAGGAGGAACAATAGCACTGCAGTATTAGCTGCGAGAAATAAAAATATTTGTATATATTTTAACTACAATGGTATGGTGATAATAACTTAATCATTTTTATATTTATTTATTGAGATTTGCGATTCTGGAGTGTAAATGGAAAACATTTAAGAAAACCGCTTAGGCTTGTATCTAAACTAAATTTTAATTAACAAATAAATATTTAAGATAAATGGAAATGCAGTGTTATTATTCGAATAGGTTCCTGTTGTCTGAAAAATAATATTTGTGGTTTTATTAGTATATTTTCGTAGCAGGAGATTTATTCGGTTATATAAATCTGGTAATTGCTGCGCGATTTTTAAATTGAACATGTAAAGTCGTTAAATTTAATAATAACCCAATACCCAATATAATAACAATATATCCCAATATAATAACCCAATACAATATCAAAATAACCCAGTTAATATCTGGAATAGACAGAACCTCATCTCCCGGAGAAGGCAGCATTCGAATCACGAATCAGAAAAATAGAAATACAGTCTAAAGCTCCGTTCTCACGTGGCACTCCAGCGCACGAGTTTACCCTCCGTCTGAACGAGGTGGCGTGAGTTTACCTCTGCCGTCATATAGAGAGAGGGGAGTCCACGACAGCTCACGCTCGTTATCAAACGTGATTTTTTCCAGTCGAGAGAGTTAACAAGTGGTTTTTTTAGAGCAAAAATGTCCGAGCCCTCAGAGAAACGTGGAATGAAACAACGATTGTGCAAACGCTTAAATGTTTAACTTATACGAGTGTGAACCGTTGTTGTACGCTAAAAGTTTAGAGTCCTAAGGATGCAGTTTTTAACCGTTGTACATATATAGTAGTTTTCGTCCTTAAGGTTTATATATATATATATATATATATAGATATATAATATATATAGATTTATATATATATTTTTTTTTCTTATGGATAATTTTTTGAAATAACGATTCCAGGATCCGACGGATAATTCCGCTATTGTTGTCCTTATAAGGATACTGTTTTTATTAATATTAAAATATTTAACGATTTTTAAGTTATCCGAACGATATTAAGAATAGTGAAAATACCTTGAAAAATTACAATCCGAAAACTGAATGCTGAGGTAGGCAATAGCCACACACCTTCCTACTACCCTCTTGTCAAAACCGGGATATGGGTTTTAGTAGTCGGTTTTTTCTGTTCCTATGGAAAACAAATTTAATGTGATTAACAACAGATAGCTCATCTACTAACTAACAGCTCATCGATGGAAGCAAGGAATCAACAGGATCGAGAACAAATGCGCGAGCAATGAGTGGATTTTAAAGCACGATGCAGCAAGAAACAGTTGAAATGACGTGGTATTTAGCTGTTCGAATTGGAAAAAAAAAAATAAAAATGAAGGTAGTCAGATCGTAGGATGAACGTTCGAGAGGTAGGCCGCAACGTCGTTGGGAGTATTTTGGCCGAGCTGATCTTGGGGGCTTGGGTTTTGTTACGTTAGTTTGTAAGTTGTGAGGTATTGAACCTTCTGATTTGCAAAGATTTTTATTTTGCTACATGTTTACCTTTTGTTGGGAGGCGCGGTAGCTCAGTGGGTAAGGCGCTTGATACCATGCTCCCCGGGCCCGAGTTCGAGTCCGACTGAAGGCAGATTATTTATATTCTGTTAATTCAGTCGTGGATCGAATTCGAGTCGGGAGACCCTCCTGGGGCCCACCCAGCCTCTTAAAAAGTGGGTACCCTTAATTGTCAAAAAAACTGGCGGTTGAGCGTGAATTCCTGGCCAAATCACCTCCTTTCACAACCGTTTGGCTTAGAAACAGTACAGCCTACCTAAGTACTGAAACCCGAGACCCTTTAAATCATGGGTTGTAAGTGGTACAAGGTTTTTTTTTTTTTTTTTTTTTTTTTTTTTTTTTACCTTTTGTTATCATGCTCAGACATAATAATCAATTCTTGAGTCAAACCTCCTGAAATTCTGCCAGGTTCCTGTCCTCTGTGCCGCGCCTTCCAGCTATGCTTATATATAAGGAAGGGGTCGTTAGCATTGAAAACCTATCTCCAGCCTCCCGTAGAATGCGTTAACAAAGGCGGAATATCCTTCCGCCATCTGAACAGTTAAAACATCGAATATTTCAAAACAGTATCTTTATAGGAACAACAATAGCGGATGTTATCCTTCTGCCATATTAAATCGTTAAATATTTCAAAAACATTGTCCTTATAATGGACACAATAACATTTAAGGATAACTTAAAAAACCCTAAAAAAACATATTATCCTTAAGGACGAAAAAAACTAATGAAATTCGGCCATCTTAAAAACTGCATCCTTAAGTGCGAAAACTAATTCTAATTGTGGAAGGAGAGAGTGGCCAAGATGTCCTTTGTCAGATACTAGCAGATCAGTAAAACAGTTTCCTTATTAGGACGACAATGGCGGAAGTTATCCTTCGGACAACTTAAAAAAAACCTTCAAAATTTAAAAAACAGTATCCTGTAAGGACAACAATGGCGGAAGTTATCCTTTGGATAAACTTAAAAACTGTCAAAAATTGTATTGTCCTTAAGGAAGAAAAAAACTAATTCGGCCATCTTAAAACAGCATCCTTAGGGCGCAAACTAATTCTAATTGTGGAAGGAGAGAGTGGCCAAGGATGTCCTTTGTCAGATACTAGCAGATCAGTAAAACAGTGTCCCTTATTACGACAAAGAATGGCAGAAGGTTATCCTTCGGATAACTTGAAAACCGTTAAATATTTAAAAAACGGTATCCTTAACGACAACAATGGCGGGAGGTATCCTTCGGATAACTTAAAAACTGTCAAAAACGTATTGTCCTTAAGGGAGAAAAACTAATAAAAATCCGCCATCTTAAAACAGCATCCTTAAGTATGAAAACTAATTCTAATTGTGGAAGGAGAGAGTGGCCAAGGATGTCTTTTGTCAGACACTAGCAGATCAGAAAAACAGTGTCCTTATTAGAACAACAATGGCAGAAGTTATCCTTCGGAAAGCTTGAAAACCGTTAAATATTTAAAAAAACGGTATCCTTAACGGACAACAATGGCGGAGGTTATCCTTCGGATAACTTAAAAACTGTCAAAAACGTATTGTCCTTAAGGAAGAAAACACTAATAAAAATCCGCCATCTTAAAACAGCCATCCTTAAGTATGAAAAACTAATTGTGGGAGGAGAGAGTGGCCAAGGATGTCCTTCGGCCTAGAAAATCGTTGGATCCTGGGAGATCTGTAAAACCTTTCCAGCGTCATTCACTATCAATCTCTGACCCCACACCTTCCCTTATTCCAGCTAAGTCGTTCTGGGTGGAAGGAACTTGGAAACTGGTTCCAGCTTTGAACCGGTTTGGAACGAAACGAATCGCCCAAGTTTGCATTCCACCGGAAACGAAAACCAAAGATCTCTTGTTTTTTCGTTCCAAATCTGCAAACAGTTCCAAGTTTCAAAAAAGTTCCCCGGGTGTAGTAGAGTTTAAATAGCATCACTAGTTTCGTTCCACCCATGGCCGTTCCGACTGCTTTGTTGCGTTGAACCTGCTGCTCTTGATTCCCTCCCCCCTTTCCACGCCCACCACCCAACACATAGGCATCTTCAAAATAAACCGCTTTCTTTGAAATTTTCAATTCTACCGACAGAGCTCGGCTTCTTCTTTGGATTCAGAGAAATGAACCAAACAAGGTTTTACTAAATATTTAATTAAATAATTTTTTTGCTATTTGTACAAAAGTTGTGCCACAAGAGTTTGATTACTCCTTTTTTTCTCGGAACTAATGTAATTTAAAAATTCTCGCTCATTTGTGCACTATACTTGAACTTACATTTTTCCAAAAAAAACAAAACAAAAAAAAAAAACTGTTTGAATAAAAACTAATTTTTAAGTTTAAATTTTTTAAATAAATATTTAAATCTTCTACATATTATAGTACCGATACAATTTTTAATTATAAAATGAATAAGGGATGAAAGGAAAATTCATGGTACATAGGTAGTTAAGTTAGTCAAATTGATGTGGAACGAAAAGTGGAACGGACCGTAACTTCTCATTCCAC
>RCWM02000946.1:0-238431 GCA_003667255.2 Euschistus heros | reverse complement strand
AGGGGACGTTTGGAGTTGTAACTCACAGATTTGAATGCCGTTTTTGTGTGGGTATAAGTAGAGAGAGCCTATAATAGTGCAAAACTAGAGTTATAGCCACCAATGAGCATTAGGAGTCGAGGAAAAAAAAATAAAATTATTGGAAAATCCACGTTGTATTTTTTTTTCTCAGCTCTCAGTCAAGATATAAAAAAATGATTCTTTCACGTATAATTGTGTTATGTATGCTATTTAAATAAAAATTACCTTCGCTATGCTCAAGACAACATACCCGGCTTTAGGAGGGTGCTCAAAAACTCCCCACAAAAATAACAAAATTCACAGGAAAATCCGCTGTAAATCAGTGGATACTTTTTTTTCATGAACAACTGACCTCAAAATCTCGATAACAAACCATTAAAACCCTATATGTGAAATTTATCAAAACAAAATCCAAAAAATAATGATTTTTTACCCCTTTCGAGGGGGAGGTTAAAATTTTGAAGTTGAGATTTTCGTCGGTAAGTCTACGGGACCACCTTGCCCGACAGTATCCTTTAATGATATTCCAATAATTCCGGTTGAACAGATCCGCCTATTCCGGTACCTAGGACCCCCACATACAAGGGACCTAAAAAACGACAATGGTTTTTGAAAGAAAAAACTGCCCGTCGTTAAGACCTACTTCAAATTTACTAGACAAAAAGTTCAAAGGTTCCCAATTAATTACAACCAAATGGAGCTCATTTACATGGACGTGTTATTAGGACCTATTTGGACTACGGTCCGTACGGAGTTGAGCTTTGGGGCTGGGGGGGCTCTACTAAACCTGTCGAATTCATTTCGTATCTAATCCTTACAATCCAAAATCCTTCGAAAACGCCTCAATGCCCCTGACTTTGTGACCAAATAAACTTATCCATAAAGATCTTAATGTTCCTTATGTTGTGTAGATAGCCCAGAGGAGATTAACCTATCCTTCAATAGTAAGCTGCATAACACTCCAATCCCACTAGTCTCCCAACTTGCTTCCCACTCCAATTCCCGATAATCCTCCGAGGCGTCTGAAAAGAAGATGGCCTAGAGACCTTTTAGTGTAGATTTTTATTGAAGGGCTACTTCTGAGTAGTTCCTTCATAAGTATATACATGCCATTGTATTCACTATCGACACATTTACTTGATGTATAAATGTTTTTGTTCAGTTGTAAATATCAATAACGAGAAAAAAAAAAAAAAGAAAAGAAAAGAACAGATTTCAGGCAACAATTTCTAACGGGCCATAACAACTGCTGCTGTTCAACCGACGACAATAGTAATAGCATCACAAAGAATCAGCATACATCTGCTTTTTATTCATGCGTATAACAAGTTGGATTTACACCAGGATTTTAGCGGACCAAAAACTGATGTGAACGAAAAAATCCGAGGTCAAAGCTATAACTTGAGACTAATAAAGGAAAATCCCGGGCGCGGACCTCCGGATTTGGATTAAACTATGCAGTTTTTTTTAAGGCTTCTAGATGACTCTTAAAATTTGGTTTTTGAATCGTGGCAAAATATGGTGAGATAGCCGCAAAATTATTTACATTTTTTCAGAAATCGACAGCCTTTCTAAAATCCTACAAAACAATTTGAAGGTAAATGTAAAATTATTTTTGATTTCCCAAAAAATTTAGTGTTCTACATGTTTTTTTAAGATGAGGGGAATCTGAAAATAATATCAGTTTTTAGTTTTAAAATTTTTCTCAACCCTATTGTTATTTCAAATTTCATGAAATCCGAAGATTTGATGAATAATTCTAAAAATTAATAAGAGGAAAAATACAGGGAGAATAAACTATAATAACGATAATAAAATATGTTCATTATCATATCAATGTTCATCATATCTGACGATATGACAGTTTAGTTTATAATTATTAAAAGGTCTGAAAGCATGTTGATGTTTCCTAGGCGCTAGTTAATAAATACAGCTTTTATGTTTACATTGAACCAACTGTCTACTATTAACTGCTATTGAGCCAACTTAAAACTGATGAAATGAAAAAAATGAAAAAAAATGAAAAAAATAAACTTTATAAACCACAATAAAAACATAGTGCTGCCCAACTTTATTGGGTTTCTATAAACACAGCATACTCATCCATCCAATTAAAGGGAACAACAATCTAATTTAAAATTTAGTTATAGTTTCTATAACATATAATACCTAATACTAGAAAAACTAATAACATTTTTTTTTTTTTTTTTCTTTCTTTTTGTTTCCAATTTCTTTTCCCTTCGTCTTCCCTTCTTCATTTTTTTTTAAACTTATTTTTCTATTATATTTTCCTCTCTTTTTCCCCCCTTCTTTTTATCCTACTTTTTTTTTCACTCATTCTTTCATCTGTTTTATGTTATTTCCCCCCTAATATTCAAATATCTACCACAAATTCATATACATGATATTGCACATAGAATCAGGAATCAGATAAATTGCTACATATTAATAACTATAAATTGCAATGGCCGTATCCTATGCACCATGTATATGGTGGTGGTGAATAATTCCTAGGGAGTCCAATATTATGTTTTCGGCCATTATCGCTATAAAACCCCTCCCTCACCTGCACGCCTTAAAGGTCCTCCAAAAAGCTCCACTTGTTTTTTGTATTCCTTCTTTTCTCCCCCCTCTACTTGGGATGACTCCGTGAGAACCAAAAACACCCATAAACTCCTTTCACGGAGAAATCTCTATGTCCGAATGTCTCGCTCGGGAAATACATTTTTCATAAATATCCATTTTCTCCCTTTCTACTTTCACTTTTTCACCTTATTGAATACCTTACAGTAGGATCCACTATCAGCGCTGTCCGTCCGTTTTTCGGAAACGCGACAATGTCCGCATACTTCGCGGATCCGTTTGGTATCGATGCAGTATACCTCGTTCAAAGCAAGTAAAGCCTTTATTTCTTGAGGAGCCTTATCAATTCATTCTTGACCCTGTGGGTGACGGCGTGTGATCAGGATTAAAAAATAATGGCACAGTTAAAAGTACAATTGTCTGGCCTATTATTTACAAATTAGATACTTCAGTAATTACAGCATTCAATTTTTACAGGAAAAAAAAAGAAAATTAAATTAAAAAAAAAAATATATATATATATATTTATTTATTTATTTATATATTGCTTGGCTCTACAGCCCTAGATGGGCCTGGGCCTCACGCAGAAGAGATGACCAGTGGAGTTTATACATAGCTTTTCTTCGCCATTCTCTTATTCCTAGATTTTTCAGGTCGGCCTCCACATTATCCTGCCACCTTATTCTAGGCCTTCCTCTTAATCTGGTACCCATCCGGGTCTGTCATTCCATCATCCTCTTTGGCAAACCTCCCGTCCGGCATCCGTTGGACAAGTCCCAGCCACCGCAATCTTCCTTCCTTGATGACCGTTACTATATTCGGTTCCCCGAATAGCTCTTCCAATTCTTTATTCCTTCTTATTCTCCAATTTCCATGGTCGTTAACTGGGCCAAAAATTTTTCTGAGAACTTTCCTTTCCCAAACTAGAAGTATTGCCTCGTCCCCTTTTGTTAGTGTCCAGCACTCACTTCCATACACTACCACAGGCCTTATGACTGTTTTATACATGTTAACTTTGCAGCTCGTGATAATGCTCGGAACTTCAGTATATTTATTAAGAGCGTACATGCATCTGCTGCCTGCTGTAATTCCTGGCTTTAATTTCAGTTTTTTTTATTTCGTTATTTTCCGTTATTAGGGAACCTAGGTACTTAAAGCTCTTGCACCATCGGAACTTATGCTCATTAATATGCATCTCCTCTTCTCTGCGAGGTTGGTGTTCTTGTTGTAATCATAAACTCTGTCTTACTCTGATTCAGCTTCAGTCCTCTATTCTTCGCCGCTGCTTCAAAACTCTTCCAGCACTCCGGAAAGAGCTGGTAAAGTACGTGCTGTGAAGACCACATCGTCAGCATATGCCATATGTTTGAGTCATCCTGTTGTAAAATATTCCACCGGGGCTCGTTCTTATGGCCCTTATTACTTTTTCGAGAGTTAAGTGAAATATTATGGGGGAAAGTGGGTCCCCACCTTGGCGTAGTCCTCTTCTAACCTCAAACTCTTCTGAGAGGAGTCCTCCAATTCTTACCTGGAATTTAGTATCTTTCCATGTCATTTCTATTAATCTTACTAACTTCGGTGGTATTCCTAAAGCTCTCATGTCTCTGGCACACTCCTCCCCTTTCTATAGAGTCATAAGCTGCTTGAAATCTATAAAAAGGTGATATTCAGGCTCACATTATATTCCATAACTCTTTTCCAGAAGTTGTCTCAAGGAGAAGATTAGGTCGGTTGTGGACCTTCCCTTTCTAAATCCGCACTGGTAATCCCCAAGTACCTTTTCAGCCCCATCCCGCTAGTCTGTTATTAATTGCACTAGAGAGAGTACTTTATATGTGTGGTTGACTGGAGCGCGATTCCCCGGTAATTCTCGCATTCCCTTTTATCTCCCTTCTTGTAGATGGGGCAAATAATGGCTTTACTCCATTCGCTAGGTATGCTTTCTTTTGTGTCCATATTTCCCATATTAGATTATATATTTTTGTGGCCAGTGCTTGTCCCCCATACTTGATGAATTCTGCTGGTATTCCATCGATGCCTGGAGCCTTATGGTTTTTTAATGAAGCAATTTTTATTCCATTATCTCCTCTTGATCTGGTGGGATCTCTTCTTCATCATCGCCCCTCAGCGTTCCATTCTTCCAGACGGCCATCTCTGTCGGTTTTTATATATATATATATATGAAAAATAATATAATAACATATAAAAGAAAGAAAGAGAAAAAAAAAAAAAAAAAAATGGAATTCCAAGTATTTATTTTGATTATTGACATATTTGCGAAAGATTGATAGTTTTCATTTTTAAAGGAAGTTATGGAAGCTGCTTTACGATAGAAGTGGGTAAGGGATTCCAAAAGGAGGTAGCACGAATGATGAAGGATCTGTGAAGCGGTTTTATGTGGGTGGATATATAGGACAAACGGTAGGGATCTAGTGTTTAGGAAGTGGATAGAAGAACGCAGAGTTAATAAATCAAAAATATAGGAAGGGTTTTGGGTTTTTAGACATTGGGATAGAAAAGTACCCCAGAAAATATTGCCGTCGGGAATTTAGGGAAAGAGCCACCCAAGGTCACAATATTGGCAAGTAACGTGCGACCGCCTGGGGATCCCGAAGGTAAATCTAATGAAACAGTTCAATCTTAAAAACTAATAAATGTTTTTTTCCGGTTATCCAATGTTAAAATTGCTAAAAAAAACCTATAGATTGAGTTTCCGGCTGAATTTAAAGCCCTGTTGATATCTATGGACAAAGAGTCATCTTTTTTAGTCTTATTAAATAATTTCTCACAATACGTAAAAAATCTTCTCTGCAACCTAGTGATTCGAATTCAATTAAAGTTATATTAGTGCTTATTTCTTATTTTATCAAGCTCAATAAGCCTGTTAAAGCAAAAACCCTTGGAAGTCTGTCTTCAAGACATATTTGAGAGTTTTTGTCCACAAGCTCAATAGTTTCTTTATAAATAGTACTTAAATTGGGTAGCAACCCCTTTCTAGACATAATATGAAGATGGGAGTGTTTCTTTCTGTCTTTGCTAGAAGAAAAATGACTTTATAAGTCGTGATTGAATAACCTCTATTGACTCATATACATCATATATCGCTCTTACCTTTTCTAAGTATATGTCTTATACCTTTTGCACATGGCTACAGATGATTTCTGCATAAAATGCTCTGAGGCTTCACAGAACTTTGCTGACGAAGAAAACGGAACACTTAAATAAGAGTAGTGATTGGTATATTCCATGATCTCATCGTGCCGAGCCAGCGGCTTTAGTTTTTTTCATCCTTGGGCTCTTATGAAATACAACAAATTTTTTACTTTTTGGGATTCAGAGTCAGAGAGTTAACACTGCAGTATTGTTCTTATATTTTCGACTTCTTTTGTGCTTTATGCCATTGAACTTAGTATGTAGTCGTACGTAAATTTTCTGGTATCCGGAAAAATCGGGAGCTATTTGGGCGCATTTCTGGTGATCACATGACATGCCATCTCTTCAGCAGAAGATAAGTTACTGTGTCCAGAGACTTTGGTAGTTGAAGTATGTAGCTCTTCTATCTAGCTCTTGAAGTATGCAGAGCTGTGAAGTCTGTATAGAGATCTCCCTAAAGACGAAAATATTACTCCCTGGCACAAGGCTCTTCACATGTGGGGACATGTTATTGTGAATTGTTAAGGAAGCGTAGACCTCCGGCACCGCCCTGCTAGCCACTGAGGATAAAATATGTTTGTATTTCATGCATAAAATCTCAATCAGATTTTCTTTTAGGATAAGTTTTGTAATAAAAACAGAGATCGCAATTATAATTTGAGAAATCAGCCCCAAACAAGTGTTTGGCTTTCGGCTGAGTTCGAATTGAAACCCTAACCGCCGCACAGTGCTTCGAACATAGAGTGAGGGTGGACAAAATTCGCAAACCCAACCACTCTTAAAATATTATAGAAAATCACACGCTGAACAAAAAATTTCCTATGAACATCGGTCCGGAAATGCACCTATAAAAAGTTATGGCAAGACAATCTAAAAAAAAAAAAAAAAAAAAAAAAGCATTTTTTTTTTCCTATTGTAGCAAAATGAAATTCTTGGAGCAAATGTTTAATACCAGCGTAAATTTTTCGTTTCGAGCTACATTAGAATGTGTTTGAGTTAATGAAAAAGATAACTAGTATATATATATTTTTTGTATTTTTTTTTTAATTAAAGTAAAAATGCTTAGTTTTTCTAACAATTTTTTATTTTCAAAAACTAGGCACCTACCCAGATCATCTCATACTATCATTATATGATTGCTCAGATTCGAGGCGATATTGCTCATCACCAGATGGGCTGTTTTTAATTGAGGTGGCCTAGCAAATGAAGCACATATACATGACTTTTGTTCCAGATAAAATGTTGGTTTTATTTTTATTGCTTTTATTAACACTACCATTCAGCACTGTGAACATTTCAGAACTAACCATGTAAATTTGTTCGCTTTCAAATTTCATTTCAAAGGTTTAGAGGTGGCAAATTTTATCTTTCACTGCTTTTTCTCGCCAGGCATTAGATCTGCAGTTTCCGCTTTTGAAAAATTAATTTTATGGGTTTGGCAATATATGGTCAATGATGAACGCAGATTTACCTTCATTTCCATTCCTCACCCTCTACCAATTTCAGAGCAGCCATAGCTATTAAAAAAAGCTATTCATCAGTGCTTGATACATTTTTAAAATTTGTTTATAATGGTTATGACCGAAACTGTTATCGAATCCCCATTTACATTTAAGTTTGAACGCATTACCCTATCTCTAAAATTACCAATTTTTAATACTGCTCTTTAGTGTTAGTTTCAGGAGTTCTTGTAAATTTCTTCAAGCGCTAACTTCACTAGCGATAATATTATTAGAAAGTAGGGAATTTTTGTAAAATTTAATGAATATAAGCTAGGAAAGCAGTCCTTATGTGAACCATACCCGTATTTTTTTTATCGAACAAACATAAATCCATGCATAAAGCTAGACCTTGAAAAGGTCTTATCGATTTCGTTCTTCAATTAAAGATTGTCCAGACATCTCTGCAGCTAAACGTAATTCAACAGATGAAATATTCACAAGATCCTTTAATCGCTTTTTTTTTTTCTGGTTTTATTGGAAGATTCTTCTAAAAGAGTTTCCGTTCTTTCCGCATGTTCGGTTTGGTAATGGTTTGACTGCACTGATTTCGGGTATAGTTGGCAATTGAAGTTCCTGTTAAAGTCAACAGGCATATCCCTGAAGAAATATATTACGGCTCCTTTCGACCTCATTTAATTTTTTAAATTTAATTTAAAGCAAAATAAACCGACTAATTGTATATGTTTCTATTTCCAATTGATGGTTAGACTCTTCCACATCTTTACGAACGTCTTTAACGAATGTAGTTTATGAGTGACTAGAGCTATTTGATCTGATTTTTTGTGGGAAAAACATATTTCAGCAAACCGGCCATTGGGCCTAATTTTGCTTTCTTAACAAAAAAAAAAAATAAGAAAACAGTCCCAGCGCAGGCAGGTGCAGCTAAAACTCATAGCAAATCAAAGCCTATATACCAAGCAACAAGAATATGCAAAAACTACAAAAGGATATTTGAGGATTTTTTTTAAAAGCCTCTTCAAAGTTTGAACAATTTTCAAACTGGCCAACAAAACTTTCCACGCATACAATGAATATAATAAGTACTCAGCTTACCAATTAAAGCAGTATATTTTAAAATAGATACCTTTACCTGTATTTGAATCGTTAACAATGGTTATTTTTTATCCAATGAGATGTGAATGGAACAAAATATAATTTGCGGCTAATATGATATAAATCCCAAAACGAAAATACTCCTGAAGTTTTTAATTTGTGTGACTTAAACGATAATGAAAACCATGAAATAATCATACCAAACAGTCGTCTAAGGTATATTTAAGGATATCAAAAGGTAAACAGCTCGATACAAAATACTTCGATTTTTGATTTTTGTCCATTTAAGAAAGCACTGTGCGCCGTAACAATATCTTTATTTTAATTATTTTATCAATTGTTCTGGTATCTAATATTACATCCTAAATCCCACAATATTCATTATTATGTCACAAACAAATTACCAATAATGGCCTTACTGCAACCATAATCTTCACTACTTAAATAATCCATAATGACCGTACTTTGCTGATTGAGTCCAAACCAGATACCGTTCCTTCCACGATAGTGTAAGGAACTAGTATACGCTAGTCTCGCAACGGGTCTGAAAAAGCGATGAAAAGTAGACCATCTACGGTAAGAACTATTATTGAAGTGCACAATCAAATATATATATATATATATATATATATGTATATATCATTTTTTTTATAGTAACCCTTAGAGGTGCTGTTAAGTAATATTCCGAAAAGTGGGTTCAATTCAAACTATTATTTGATAATTTTACATATAAGATCTTTTTATTTGACATATGACTATAGATATGTCTTTTGGGTGGGGGTCTAGTTTTCTTGAATATCGTAACTTTTTTTTTTTTTCACCCTTAAAAATCTTTAACATTTTGACACGATCTAGCTCTGTTGGTATTGCTTAAGTCAGTTTCCTTATCAAAAATTAAATAGAGAATATTTTTTGTTACACCATTTGTCGCTAGGACCCACTTTTTTGGAGCTAAATTGGTTTGAATGAAAAAAAAAAAAGTAACACTTGTAACATTGTAAATTGTTGAAGCTTTTTATTGGAATGAAGCAGTGTATTATAGATATGCATACCCCGGATCTAATGTTTTCCCCAGTCATAAGAAAATCGAGTTTTGTTTTGGATATATTTAAGCAATTAACATTAGTCCAGTCATATAGTGCTTAAATGAATGGCGTAGAGTGTATGAAATAGGCGGTAATTTTTTAATTCGCAGCTTCGTAAGGAGTAATTAGACACTAACACACTAAAAGTCCCCACCCCTGAGGTGTGAGCTTACGGTGGGAGGGGGAGGGGAGAATGTCCTAATTTTCTGTTTTTCAATTATATCTCGAAATTTTAGAATCTAAAAAAAAACAATGCTACAAATCAAAATTGAAGCTAATTAAATTTCCTATAAAATTGTTTATATGTATATATATATATACTATATATATATATATATATATATGTATATATATATATATATATAGATATATATATATATATATATATATATATATATATATATATATATTTATCCAACTCTCAACGGTTTTCGAGATATGCGTTATTAAAAATCGATAATTATCGAGAAAAAAATTTGTTACTACACATTTCATAGAATATTTGCTTCAAATGCTACAAACGTATATATAAAATAAAGTATTTATTTTAAATAATCATTTGGGCGCGTCGTAAGGAGAGATGAACCACAAGAGCTTCACGTGATCTATCTTAGGTCCAGATCGTGCCTAATAATAATAATAAAATAAAGTAAATTTTATGCTCTACAATGTTGTTCTTGACATTTTTTTAATAAAAAAAAACGATCGTGGAAGGAACTAGAAGTTAATGTTTGTCCGAACCAGTGCACCGCGGTGCCCGCTTCTGCCTCTCCGCGCTGTATCTTGAAACGGTTAATCTACAAATAAAAAATTAAAAAAATACTATCAACATTGTAGAGAATTTTACTATCTACAAGTTTTGTAACTGTTTTAATTGACGTCCGAGGCATAGAAATCGAGATATTTGAAAAAACCCTGATTTTTATGTCCTTTGACCTTAAATATCTAATGAAGCTAGATATCGATAGGCTGAGATCGATGACTTTTACCACTTATTTAGAAGACCAAAACAAAAGTATATGCAAAAATTCAGGTTCATTAGTTCATTTCCGAGGTGAAATCCTTATTTGGCTGGACTATTTTTCAAAGATTAGAGGAAAAGGTCCTGAGGAAGACAGTTCATTCGAAGAATAGCGTTAGTAACAATCCTAATAAGGAGCTCTTTGATTTCAGGTCGCTATCCTACGTTTAGCTCTCATAGAAACAAAAATTAGCGAAAATTATCGATTTTCAATGACGTATATCTCGAAAACCATTAAACGTTTGACAAATATGTATAAAAACAATTTTACAGGGAATTTAATTAGCTTTATTTTTTATATGTAGCTTACTTTTTCCCTACCTCCCCCCCGTAAGCTCACCCCCCCCCCCCCCCAGGGGCTGGAACTTCTACCTTCTTACTACTTCTAACGAAGCTGTGAAAAAAAAAATTATCGCATACTTCATGCCCTCTACAATGTGTTTATTGACTGGACTACATCTTATTGAAAGAAAACTGAAAATTCAAAATTCATATAATTTCTACTCAGGACCAGAAATGGGTGAATAAAAACGTACAGAAGCAATAACCATTCCTCAAATCCTCACTGTGATTCTCCTCAGATTATTCGAGTTTCAAATTTATGATTTCCGTAGCAGTTAATATGAAACGTGACGGCCCGGAGGCGGTGACGAACGAGCAGCTCCAACTTGGACTAGAAATAATTCGCCACAATTAGCCTGAAATATTTCCTCTCATTATACTGGCCACATTCTCCACCACCTTTCACCAAAATATCAACGGGAAGATATATCCAACGGCCGAGGAGGTACCGCATAATTCATCCGTCTTAATAATTCACCGTCACCCGATAAAACAATGGCGCCATTATAAAAGCGGGTCGCTTGTTTTAGAAAAAAAAAAATGGCAGTGTATATATTAAGGGGTGGGGTATATAGTTCTACGTCCTGAAAGGGCTAACCCTTCACTAATGAGCATTCATTTGTACTGCGACTTTTCCCATTGAAATGCGAATTTTTAAGCACTAGTAGGCCTTATAGTGAAATAAAATATACCCGCTCTCATAAGTAAAAAATTTATATTACGATAATTTTATCTAATTGAGATTTAATTTTTTTTTTATCGATAAAAAATCTTGTAATGAAGTATGTAATTTAAAATTATTTCTTCAATGATGTTTCCACGCAAAACTGTAACCTTTAATCTACAACTGCTGTATTTAATAGGTAGTTACAGATCACGTAAAAACATAATTAATTATGAAACTCTTGCGCATAATGGACTGCATTATCAGTGCTTACAACTAAAGGCCCATGAATAATATTTTTGAATGTATTTGAATGAATATCAGGAAGCAAAGGTTCGATATTTTGATTAGGCAATAATTTTTATTGCGACAGAAATAATTTTATTGATTTCATCTGGTTGGATTTTAATTTCTCATAAATATTTATGGCAGTGTTACAAAACTTGTTTCTGCAACTCATCACGATATTTAATATATTGCATATTTAAGTTATTATTAATATTCCACTAATCCATGTTGAACAGATCCGCTACCTATAAATCTACTTGGACAAACGTCTAACTTGGAATCCACATACAAGACTAAAACGACAAGAAACAGCTCGTCGTTACAGACTACTTCAACATTTACTAGAGAAACGATCAAAACTTTCAATTAATTACAAAAAAACTCATTTACATGACTGTGATTAGACCTATTTGGACGTACGGAGTTGAGCTCTGGGGCTCCACTAAACCATTCAATTTATCCCATATCCAATCTTTACAATCTAAAATCCTTTCAAAAATCTTTAATATTCCTACTTTGTCACCAATTAAGATTATCCATGAAGATCTAATTGTTCCATATGTGGCAGATTCAGCCCAAAACAGATACTTATCCTTTCATAGTAAGCTCCATAACCACTTAAAAATTTCTCAACTTGCTTCCCACACCATTCCCGATATTCCTCCGAGGCGTCTGAAAAGATGGCCTAGAGACCTTTTAGTGTAGATTTTTATTGAAGAGCTACTAGTGAGTAGTTCTTCACAAGCTATTTACATGCCATTGTATTCACTATCAACACATTTACTTGATGTATATTATTTTGTACAGTTGTAAATATCAATAAACAAAAAAAAAAAAAAAAATATTATTGTAAACTTTTCTATTTTAAACCTTCCAAGAACTATGATGCTGTAGTTAAAATGTTATATTGAAGGGTTTTCTTAGTTTTTAAACTCTGTTGTTGAATGGCGCTAGCCACGTGTCGATTTTTAAACTTCACTAGGATCTGTACGTTATAGCACATATTTATATGTTTTTTATAATAATTTAATTGAAAATAAGTATATTTCATTATACATTTCTAGGTCTAAATAACACGTTGACTTTGTAATCTCTCTTAAATAGCGCTCGGCACCTGTCGGTCGATTTTCAAACTTCACTGCACACCACATATTTATTGCTTTTGAATAAACATTTAATTGGAAATCTGTAAATTTGATTATTGCTTAACCTTCCTTAAACCATGAAGATGATGCCGTTAAAATTTGGTACAAATTGGTTCAGTATTTTTCGCGGTTAGTGATCACAAACGAAAAATAGCTTGTCCTTTTATATAATAGTATAGATTTCTGATTTCTATGATAGTTTATTGATATTTTTTTCAAATAGGTTTTAAAAGTAATGAAACATTCACATTAGCTAATTGATATAAAGATTCTAGCAAAGTAAAAAAATGTTTTTATATTTATTCATTGATGTTTCAAACTATAGACAACAAATATAACAATTACATTAAAATGGAAGAATCAATTGCCACTTATTAGAATTATCCAATACTTCCACAGAAGTATCCTTCTAAACACTCTTAGGCTGTTTGCTACGACGGCAGTAAACGCCTTTTTCTCTCTCTCTGTATGTCAGGACTGGTTTAAACAACGTTTTGTTATAACATTTAAATCACTTTTATGGAATTTCGGGTTTGCAAAATATTAATTATCGGGGTTGCTTAACATTAATTTGTTTATTTTCATCGTTCAGTTCTTACCCCAAATGTGTAAAACTTTTTACTTAAAGATAAAACAAAATCTTCTATATGTATTTTTTTTTCTAAACAGGGAGAATAATAAATGACTATCACAAAACTGTCAACATCAGCGGTATTGATCGGTTCCTTTTTTTTTTTTTTTTTTTTTTTTTTTTTTTTTTTAAAAAAAAACAACTTTTATTGGAATACATGTACAATCTGTCTCAGAGAAGGGTAATAGGTACAGAGAGACACACACCCAACTAATAATACTAAAAGATAAAAACAAAACAAATAATCATCATAAAAATAAAACTAAAACTTATTTTACAATCATCAGAATAATTAAAATTAAGTAACAAAATTTAAAATTATGATACATTAATATTTATATGTACAATACAGACACACTCAGCTTGGGAACCCCGAATCGAGCCTATTCCCCGACCTATTAGGAGTCAAGGCCAGAGCGGTAGAGATCCCAGCGCTGCTCTCTCAGCTCCATCACTGGTTATATCCAGTGGAGGCTGATTAGGAGGCTGGCGCTAAAGCCATAGATGCTCAGAATCTGAGTTGCAAATCTGGTCATTACCAGGACTCCAACATAGATCGGTTTCTAGGAACCGACTTTGGATGATCAATTCTCGATATTAATTCTTTCCTCAAGATTCGGCGTGATCGAGATTAATTCTTTAAATTATTAAAAACGTTCAAAGCTCCCAATTAATTACAAAAGAATCATTTGCATGACTGTGATTAGACCTATATGGACGTACAGAGTTTTGTCATGTTATTGTAAAGTACATAAATTTTATTATACTTGTACAGTTGGGAATTTCAATAAATTGATTTAAAAAAAAAATTTATTAAACATATTTTTTTTACCAATTTACTATTAAAGGTATTCAAGATATCTGTTATATCTCCTCAGAACTGAATATGAATGTTTAGCATTCGAAACTAGTTGTCAAATAAAATAATTCCAATAGAAGTGGCAATTAATTCATCAATCCTAATTGTATTGATCCTTCAATACCATCATGCGCACTTCAATTGATATGTTTTCGACAATTCATTTATCACGATTTGCTTCCGGCTGGAGACCAGTGCCAGGAGAAGTTCGTCATAAATATCAAGAAGGTCCAAACTTTTGATTTATCGACACTAAATAATTTTTATTTATTAAACGTTTTGTATATTGCATACGGAATATTTAATATGGCATTACATAAAAAAAAAATCACGATATACGGATATATCGATATTTTTGGCCACCGATATGTCATGTATCGATATTCAGAGGTTTAAAAAAAATCGACGATATGGAATATCGATATTTTTCTTACGATACCCACCTAGATATTTTGGTTGGAGTTGGAGCAGTACAATAGTGATGGCCCAGATAGCTCCGGTAGATTGAAATGTTATCAACATTTTTTTTTTTTTTTTAAATAACAAAAGTTTCTCTAAAATAGGTTAACCTAGTTATAAATAGAAAAAGAAAAAAAAACATATCTTTCACAAAGTAATAAATAAAGAGTATTATTGGAGTATCGGTACCCTAGATATATATGTATAAATCTATCCAAGGACGAAGGATACACGGGCCGAATGTAGGAAATATATTTACGTATGAAAGGAATAGGCGGAGGGAGTAGGAGTAGCTCTCTCTAAAGGCTTTTCAATTTTCCCCAAACAGGGAGTGCCAACCCAACGGCACGTACATCAACCGTTCTCGAAATTGGGATAATACCATGGTTGGCAGCACTGTCTATTCGGACATGAAGTAGCTGTTGTTTCAGAAACAAAGGAATTTGAATATTTTAACTACGGATTTTATCATCCACGTCATATCTGATGGAATTTTTCGATTTTATATTTTCAATGATTTCAATGTTGGGAGGAGACTATCGCTGATCCGAATTGATTAAAACCAGGACAGTTCGGATTATCGAAAAGTTTGGATTGCCGACAAAAGAATTTTTAAAATAATGACAAGCAAACATTACTGACAAAATGAAGGTATTTTAATAATTACAATAATTCAAAAAATTGCTACAAATCAGTAATTTTTTATATTATATTGTTATGGTCAGTGAGGTTGGCGGTGCCGTGGGCATGGGCGAGAAGGTAGCCGAAAAGGGCGGCAAATGGCCTGGAAGGTTCGCGGGGAAAGGTTGGCCTAGAAGGACTTAGACCTGTAACCTGGCTAGAACGATCTAAAATGTGCGGCGTAGCTTTAAATAGGCCGACTTCTAGCCTAGTGAATCAGAATCCATGAGTCAGTGATCAAGTAACGATCAGTCAGGTGTCAGTGGCAGTTCAGTTAGTGAGTTAGTGTCAGTGAGTGTAGAAACGTGTGTCTCTGTGTGTCATAAAACGTATCAGTTTATAAAACATTTTTAATATTGTGAATGAAAAAAAGTAATGTTGTATCGGACAAATAGTTTTAGAGTTATAGCCAAAAGAATATGACAAACGTGTTTTCGCGGAGCTGTGGGACTGACGGCAAGTTGGCCAATTTCTACATTTTTTCCCAATTACGTAACTTCGCGAAAAATGGTCTGATTTCGGATTTCTATATTCCATTATGTAGGTACTAGTTCCAGCTACAATTAATACTTGAAAACTTTCTTCGCAGTTTTTTTCGATTTTGAATATGAAGCCGATGGTTGCCGTGGTAGCAAACTTCAGATTCGGATTTAGCTAAAAAAAACATATAGATCCGTCGAGAATAAAAGTTCCGCAGTTTTTTCTTCGGCAAACCCTTATTTTACTGGACTATATTTTTCCGATTCAAAATTACTTTTTTTTTTATCTTAAAGCTGATTAAATTTACCATTATACTATTTCATATGAAGTTTTAATAATATCACTTAAAAGCACGCTAAAAAAAAAAACCCCACTGTTGTAAAATCCACGTTTTTTTGTACATGTTTTACTATAACTCCGAAACTATTCGTCCGACTAAAAAATTTCTTTTTTTTTTTTAATCTAAAATGTGGCCAAATTTACTATTAGACTGTATAAGTGATATTTTAACCGGGTCTCTTGAAATAAACCTGCCAGAACGCTAAACATTCCGTACTTTTTTAAAATCCACGTTTTTTGGCCAAACCTCGAAAACATTTTTTCGATTCTAAAATTTGCATCTCGAAGCTGGTTAAATTTCCTACTAGATGATATATATGTAATATATATGATATATTGTAAGAGAGCTTCGTTTTCGTGTTATAGTATAAACCGAAAATAACTGGTTTTTGGGGTATGAAGCCGACGTCTGACGAGGTAGCAAACTTCAGATTAGGCTTCAGCACCCAAAAAACATACAGATCCATTAAGAATAAAGTTTTTTATTTAAAACGGACTTTTGAAGGATTATTTTACTGGACTAACACCCTAGTCACTGAATGATACTGGTTTCAGATCTGCCAGGATTTGAGGTGTTTTGGCGGCCAAAGGCAGTAGATTATAGATATCCATACCCATGATCTATTGTTTTTTTTCCAGTCAGGGAAAAAAGTTTTAAAAACTTAAAAAATAAAACAAAAAAACAATGAGAGATATGGCAAAAAGACTGACAATGACAAAGCTTTCGATTAGGAATGCCTGTTCAAATATAACTAACAAATCTTAATCGTTGATAAATATAAAATTCTTGTTAAAAAGACTCCAAATAAGTTCTCCAGAAGAGCCCACGTTTTATCAAACCCAGTACGGCTACCGCCCAGACATATTAGACATAGGTCTCGTCAGTAACTTTGCCGGCCCTATTCATCAAACTCCCGTTTGATTCCCAACCACCACCCTCTCTTCCTCGGCTCATCACGGGAAAGGTGGACTAGGGGATCTTCGCCGAGGAAATGAGTTCCCTCCACACACTACTACACGACTGACGACATAGACGCAACCATATTCCTACTCACACAACACATATACAACTCCATAAACACAGCGACTTCACGTACGCACCCTCACTCACACAAACAATACAAGACCCCACAACACATACTCGACCTTATACACCACAAAAACCACATTCGACGTCAATGGCAACGCTACAGACTACCGGATCACAAACGTGAGATGAACCGACTCTCTAGGGAAATTAGACTAGAACAAGGTAAAGAGCGGTACCAAGAATACAACAGCTACCTGGAGAGTTTCATGCCGGGAGACCAACGGCTTTGGAGAGAAACCAAACGGTTGACTGGACAAACCACACAGATTCCCCCTCTAACACTCGGAACAGACACTGCAACGACTGATGACGAGAAGTGCGCAACCTTCGCTGAACATCTTTCTCATAAGTTGAGAGACTTTGACAGGCAAGATGAACTAACTGACTACGAAGTAGATACATACCTCACGACACCTACCACAACAGTAGACCCCCTTATCCCCTTCATTTCTCCAATTGAGCTGAAATTTCTCATACGAAGGCTGCCAAGGAAAAAAGCTCCAGGAGATGATCTGATACCTAACTTAGTTCTCAAACGGCTGCCTAGGAAAACCATTGCGCTGCTCACCAGTATATACAACGCCTGTCTCCGGTTTGGTTACTATCCTCACGCCTGGAAGAACGCCATAGTACTCCTTTTTCACAAAAGGGGGAAGCCCAAGCACGAACCAGACAGTTATCGTCCAATAAGTCTCCTCAACACACTCGGGAAATTACTGGAGAAGATTATTGAGAAGCGTCTCCGCTCACATCTAGAAGACAACGATGTAATCCCACATCAGTTTGGCTTCAAGCCGCAACACACCAAGTCCAACGAGTCTCGAAGCAATTTACCGTGTCTTTGAGGCAAAAAAATATAACACGGGAGAATTCCTAGATGTGTGGCACCGTGGTTTACTGCTCAAGCTGAAGAAGACTTGGCCTCCGCACTACCTTTTCAGCATCATAAAATCATTTTTGACTAACAGGACGTTCCAGGTAAGAATAAACAATTCTATCAGCGAGAGAAAAATTATCCTGGCCGGAGTACCCCAAGGTGCCATACTCAGTCCTATTTTGTTCAATCTGTATTGCTCAGATATTCCCCAATTTGATGAAGACACAATTATGGCTCAATTCGCTGATGACAGCACTCCTGTCCCAAGATGACGACCTTCACGAAGCCATCAGGAAACTTCACAGTGGCCTCAACGGTGTCTCGATATGGTTCCGGAAGTGGAAACTTCAGCTAAACCCATCGAAGACAAAAGCAAAAATCTTCACCTTACGTCGTTTTAACATCACTGACCTGATTAAACTTCGACTCGATAACCTCCCAGTCCCCTGGAATCCTAAAGACCAGGCAGTACGTTACCTAAGAGTACACCTTGACACCAGACTGACTTGGAGATTACACACTAACTACATCTTACATCAAGCTAACGCAAGACTTAAACTTTTGTACCCTCTTTTAAACAGAAAATCATTACTTCGACACAGAACTGCTATCTTAGAATACAAAACCATGTTGCGGCCCCTACTGACATACTCCTGTCCTGTCTGGTACAACACTTCAAAATCAACCAAAAAGAGACTACAGACATTCCAAAACAGAATACTGCGTATGGCGGTTAACGCACCCTGGTTTATAAGGAATTCCCAGCTTCATCGGGAAATGGAAGTTGATCGACTCGAAGAGGTCTTTAACAGGCTCACAAGGCGACACCATGAGCTTCTCCACGTCCGATCTGGAGCTGTGGAGTATAACCTTGGAAACTCCATATCAAGAAGATTAAAGCCTAGGGCTTACCAAGATTTACTTGGATTATAACATTTTCCTTTATTCAAACAATTCGTAGATAACATCTATTGTTGAACCGAAATTTAAATAAAGTTGGTTTTGTTTTGTTAAAAAGTAACAAAAAAAAGCAAAAGTTCTCAGTAATGATTCCCCTACTCCTGGCCATGGAACAATACTCCCTCGTTAGATAACAGTAGGGACTTTAGTGGGAAATGGGCAAGTCGAACCGAGAACAGTGGGTCGTGCCGTTTGGAAACTCTCATTGCTGCCCACTCTTCGCTTTAATAATTTACCCTCTTTAAAGCGCTAATTGCTTTAATTGCCTCCCTTTTAGCGGTATTAATTAGTCCACGGATAAACTCTTGAGTGGTCTCTAACTGTAGCGGAAGCCGCTTTTTATTTGCGCTTGAAACCACCCCCCCCCCCCCCCCCCCCCCCGAAAAAAAAAAAAAAATAAATAAATGAAAAAAACTTTGAAGTAGAATTTAAATGAATAGCCTCCCTTTAATTGACGGTAATTAAAGTTGTAAGAGCATTATAATTCTACATCTCGGCTTTTTTTACCAGCGGTCTCTCAACTCGGGGGAGTGGAATATTCAATGCTATACGCTAAGTGATCTCAATTCCATGGTTTGAAACTATAATTACGTACAAGTGCACTTGGAAATTAGTAGTTAATTATGAGCACTTCCTTATTTGTAAATACAAAGGGTGATACAAGGCTAGGGTCATGTTCTTCCTAATTAAATAAGTCTTCAACTTCCAACTTTTCTCATTAGGTAGATATAGATCCTAATATGATAATATTAAATTTATCTTATTTTTTTTTAAATGTTATTATAATTTTTTTTTGTATCTTTATTTCTTGTCGAATAAATATTACAGGCTGCCTCACTCGAAGGCAATGAGTAATATGTGTCACAATGAAACTAACCATACAATATGTATAATGAAAGTAAAAAATAAAATTAAATACATAAATAAAGTAAACAAATAATCAGCCACTAAATACAAAAAGTAATAAAATAGAATCTATTAAATTATACTAAAAAATAAATTAGGGAGCGGGGTAATTAAATGGGTAAGTTACGGAACTCCTCTAGCTTTGTGGCCGGAGTTGGAGCCCAGATAAAGGTAGAAAATTTAATTTCTGTTTCTTCGGCCGTGGATCGAATTCGAAGTTTAGAGACCTTCGTGGGGCACACCCAGCTTCTATAAAGTGAGTACACTCAATTCGGGCTATAAAATGGCGGTTGAGCATGCTTGCTGACCACATCATCTACTTGTACAACCGCTAGTCACCAAACAATACTTCCTTACCAACTACTGCTCCCAAGATCCTTCTGTTGAAACCTTGAGCTGTCGCAGTACAGGTTTTATTTTTATTTTTTCAAATAAAATAAATTAGGACAATATTTGCATAAACAGATAAACTAAAATAGAGAAATACTATACCATTTATTACAGTTAAACGATGTATAACTACATTATTATGGGGAGCATCTTGGGAAAATCCCGAACAAAACTTGTTCTCCCTCCCATTATGGGAGGGTAAAGCCGGGATCAAAGAAATTCTAGCTCTGCTCTCTCAGCTGCGACACTAGCACAACCCAGTAAATGTTAAACACCTTTTATTTTAATCAGTTAAAAAATAAATAAAAGTAAGCATAATAAAGGAAATATTACTGATACCCCCTCAGGATAAATTATATGTATAAACCTACGACCCTTTAATGTTGTTCCACTAGTCCCAGTTGAACAGATCCGCTACTAGGACTCGACCTGGACAAACGTCTTATTTGGAATCTACATACAAGACTAAAAAGACAAGAAGCTGCCCGTCGTTTTCGACAACTTCAACATTTACTTGACAAACGTTCAAAACTTCCATTTGATTACAAAAGATTTATATAGATGACAGTAATTAGACCTATTTGGACGTAAGGAGTTGTGCTTTGGGACTCCACCTAACTTCCAATTATTCTTGTATTTAATCCTTACAATCCAATATCCTTGGAAAAATCCTCCATGCTCCTTACTTTGTCACAAACAAACTTATCCACAAAAATCTTAATATTCCTAACGTTTCTGACTTAGCTCAAACCAGATATTCATCCTTTAATAGCAAACTCCAAAACAATTCAAATCCATTAGCATCCCAACTTGCTTTTCGTACCATTTCAGATAACACTCTGAGCCGCCTGAACAGGCCTCGGGCCTTCTAATATAGAAATTCATTATATACAACCTTTATAAGAGATATCAATGGGTATTTGCTTTAAAAACCAGTAACATTTTATTTTTATCATTATCAGTACATTTAATTGGTGTATTATATTTTTATATTATATATAATTGTAAATTTAAATAAATAGTTATAATATATATACTGTGGAAACTCGTTAATTCGTCACTCGATAATTCGTCTTATTCTGTAATTCGTCAGATGGCTTTTTGTTTTGTTTTTTTAAATTGGCAACTATAAATTACAAAACTAAATACGTATGTAATTCATTTTGCCCCTTACTAATTATTAATCTTTAAACCGCCTCATTTGGTTTGTCACTAAAACATAAGCCTATATATATATATACATTTTTTAAATCATTTGATTGAAAAAAAAGCAAACAGAACAAGCCCGGAGTCGATACCTCCATAGATTATAGAAAGAGATGAAAGGAAGTATGAGAGCAGTTGAAGAATTCCGGAAATCAGTAAAGACTAAAAAGTAGAACCTTATCTGAGAAAAAGCTTCTTTCTCTGAATTTTATTTCTTCAGATTCAGGAACACAATTAAATATGCCATTTTCAATGTAGCTGATGCGTGGAACAATGTATGAATTGAATAAATATGATATGTATGTTTTGTTTTTTTCTATTTTATACATGTATGTACGTTTTTGTATATGACTGCATTATTTAAAAATGTTTTTGTTACAAGGCTTTTGTGTCTTCTGTACTGTCACTCAAGTCCAATGTTTTTAATGTTCATCTGGTGGTTTTAACATTCAATAAATTGCAAAAAAAATTACAATTATTTAGTTTCAAATGACGAATTACAGAATTTTGCTGGGAGGGTAACATCCCAAAATTCTGTAATTAGTCATTTCCGTTATTTCGTCACCCCCTCTCGCCCACTCATGATGAATTATCGAGTTTCTAGTGCATAGGCGACATAAGATCCTGTAACGAGTTTACTAATTGATTCGATTTTTAATAACGTTTTACCTTCGATTGTTATTTCCTAGTGTCTCATATTTTCAATGACTGCTATCGTGTTCCTATTTATTTTAGGAACATTCATTCAAGTACTGCGAATAGTTACTTTCTTTATAAGTTTTTGACGTTCCATTTTAATTGTCCGTTATTTATTTTATAAATTGTATACAATAGTAAATATTAATATAATGTACAAATAAAAATAAATTTAATATAAGTTACGATTTGTTTATGGGTATTTTCCCAATATCAGTTCTCGGCACTTATAGCCTTTTCCATTTACACTCGACAATTAATGAATAATTCTCATATACAGTGATAAATAAATTCGATAAAAACTAAAAACACCGCTAAAACTAAGTTTAGTTACAATTTCACCTGTTCTGAAACTCGACGGAATCCAATTGAAATTCCAGAGCGGAGAGGTTTGGGAAAGGGGAGGAGGGTGAGGGGGGAAGGGGTAGTGGCAGTTTGGACAACTGCTGGCTGAGAGCTAATTGGGACAGGAAGAGGAGAGAATTGATTACAATCTAATTTCTACTTCATCCGGATTTAGGGCTCCCGAGGACTCTGATTGCCTCCCCCAAAACGTCTGCGTTTTTTCAGCGGCTGATCAACTCGGGCTGATGGGATGACTAATTGTCGTGTAGCTGTAATGGAGCCGCTACCGAGTTTACTCTCCTTAATAGCCCGAGTAAATAACCAATGATTGTAATTTTTTAAAGAACCAGATATATAATTAAAATAAGACTAATTTTTTTTAATTAATACTTGATATTTACTACTTTATAAAACATATACCTCATATAAATATATTTATTCTTGTAAACAATATGTACATGAAATGGCTACTATCTTTTAATATGTCGTTAGGGCCCTTAAGGGTAGTGATGGTTCGTTCTAGGTGGAACTTAGAACTAGTTCTAGATTTGAGCCGGTTTGGAACGATACGAATTACCCACCTGGAAAGAAAACCAATGCCAAAAGATCTCTCATTTCGTTTCCTCGGTATAGTAGAGTATATAATAATATATAATAATCTCGAGTTTCGTTCCACCCAAGGTCGTTCCGACTGCTTTGTTGCGTTGATCCTACCGCTCTTGGTTCCTCCTCCCCCTAGCTACATTGCCTTACCACCCCGCATGGATATCTTCCAAATAAACCGCTTTCTTTAAAAAATTTTATTTTACTGACAGAGCTCGGCTTTTTTTTTTTTTTTTTTTTTTTTTTTTTCCCCTCTCATTTATTGATATTTACAACTGTACAAAATAATATACATGAAGTAAATGTGTTGATAGTGAATACAAAAACACGGTAAAACTTGAAAAGAACTACTCATCAGTAGCACTCCAATAAAAATCTACACAAGAAGATCTCTAGGTCATCTTCTTTTCAGACGCCTCGGACGATTATCGGGAATGGTGTAGGAAGCAAGTTGAGAAATTAGAGGATTTGAGTGGTTATGGAGCTTACTATGAAACGATAGCTGTTTTGGGCTAAATCTGCAACATATGGAACAATTAGATCTTCATGGATAACCTTAATTGGTCACAAAATAAGGAGCATTGAGGATTTTTCGAAGGATTTTGAATTGTAAGGATTGGATACGAGATGAATTGGATGGTTTAGTGGAGCCCCAAAGCTCAACTCCGTACGTCCAAATAGGTCTTATCACAGTCATGTAGATGAGTCTTTTGTAATTTATTGGAAGCTTTGAACGTTTGTCTAGTAAATGTTGAAGTAGTCTGTAACGACGAGCAGTTTCTTGTCGTTTTAGACTTGTATGTGGATTCCAAGTAAGACGTTTGTCCAAGTGGAGTCCGAGGTAGCGGATCTGTTCATCAGGGATTAGTGGAATATCATTAATCTTCTTCTTTTAAATTCAGAGAAACGAACCACACAAGGTTTTATTGAAAATTGAATTAGATCATTTTTTCGCTATTTGTTTAAAAGTCAATGGAGCTGTCAAGAATTTATTCCTCCTTTTATCTCGGAACCAATGTAATTGGAAAATTCCCGCTTAATTGTGAACTATACTTGAGCCTTTGAACAGAACTACGGAGACCCTAAGCTCCCAAAAACCTACAGCGTTAGCTCTTATAACCTATGTCAATGGTCTTAAGTAAGTCAAACTGACGTGGAACGAAAAATGGAACAGGCTCTAAAATCTTATTCCGCTTTTAAGTCGGAACGGCCCTTCACAAGTATGTTGTAGATTCGTCAAACTGACGAGGAACGGAACGAAAACTGGAACTGGTTCCAATAGTGCAACGGAACATTAAATCTCATTCCACTTTTAAGTTGGAACGGTCCCTCACTACAGAAGGGTAGTTGATGTCCATGTTTCGATAACGAACTGTAAAGATGATTCTAAAATAAAACATATAATCGACAAGACCGTAGAAGTTGAGTGTCCAAAAACAATCAACCTAACCTAACCTATAATCGACAACGACAAATTTTCATCTCAATTTACCTATTTTTAAGTCTAGAAAAAAAAATAAATAAATAAATTGGCCGACTAGTCGACATATCTCTAATAATCATAGTAAAGCGTCGGTAAAAATGTCAGTGCGGTCTTTGAAATCAAATTTGAATGATGTCAATGATTCTTTTGAAGGCGGAATTATCCTAATTGTTTGCCTAATCTTTCCACCAACTCGAATACAAACAATAATAAACGGATCGTTAGAAGTGCATTTTCAGTTTTATTCCGTGTAGCCTTTATCAATTGTTTTGAGATAAAAAATGAAGCGTACAGCTTAACATTATCGCCATATACCATTTCCATGAAGGGCTTAACGCCGGAAAAAAATACCCACTTTTAAAAGTTTATAAAGTGCTTTGTTAAAAATCTTTTATTATTCTGCAGTGCTGCCAACTTTTTCTTATTTGTTTATCTTTAATATATCTGGCTTATGGGTATACTGGCGCAGCTAGCTTTTCGGTGGCCTATTGGCAAACTTTTAAATGTTGCCTTATACTGCGTATATATATATATATATATATATATATATATATATATATATATATATATGAACCCAACTGTACCAAATTTTAAGTACAGCATCTTCATAGTTCGAAGAAATAATTTGTTAAAATTATCTACATATACATATAACATATGAGATATTGTAGGCTGCATTTAGACAGGGTACGTTACAGTATGGTACGCGACGTATACATACAACCCTTCGAGGCGCCTGATAAGAAGATGGCCTTGGGTCTTAGTACATAGTACTTTCCCAAAAACATCCCGTTCCGCAGAGGGCTATGAAGCTATTAACAAAGCGCCTCGAACATTGCCGATATCACCCGAGTATCAACGAAAGTAATGATCGGCTTGACCGACTGATTGGCCCATCTCAACAATTCTATTCTATATCGGGCACTACAGTCGATGAAGGACCTGGGCCTCTGCACACAGCTTTCTCCACTCCTCCCTGTCAGTGGCCACGTTCCTCCAATTCTGGATATTTAGCCACCGTATGACCCCTTCCAAATCATCCATCGATCTTTGCCTGGGCTTGCCTTTTCTCCTTGTTCCTCCTGGCGTTCCCGTTCACATTTTTCTTGGCAGCCTTTGAGGTTCCATTCTCTCCAAATGACCCAACCATCGCAACCTCGCTTTTTTTACAGTAGTGACAACTGAGCTCTGCATTGCTTCTGATGCGCCATCTTTGTTGCTCTTTGATTGGGCCAGCAGAACTCTTCTATCCCATAGTAGTAGAGACTTCTGATATTTTTTTTTTTAGAGTCCATGTTTCACTACTATATGTCACTACTGGTCTTATTACAGTTTTGTATATGGTTACTTTTGCCCGCCTGGAAAGGCTTTAAAACCGTTGAGCTTTCTCCATCGCATAACAACACCTTGTTCCCGCTGCTATTCTGGCTTTAATGTCCGCTCCTACATCATTATTCTCTGTTACTATGCCTCCCAGATACTTAAATTCTTTACAGACAGGAAACATGTATTCTCCTATTGTTATATATCCTCCACTATAATTTGGGTTGCTCGAGGTTTCCATAAATTTAGTTTTTGATGTATTGATCACGAGCCCTATCTTCTTTGCTGCTCCGCTGTATATATATATAACATCTCTACTAATTAATTTAATAATATAATTATATTAAATATAATAATTTATTATAAATAAATAGAGCTGTCGAAAGGGCTGGAGATGAAGTACTTATTATCAAATAATTGGACGTTATTATCAAAATCCCCTGTAAGTTTTTGGAATCCATTTTTTAATTGGTTTTCTTTCCTAGTTTTTCAAATGCCGCGGCATTTAGACTTGATAGGGTCAGAGGCTAATCCTTCAAATGGACAATTAGCAGCTAATCCCTTCATAAAATGGGAAATTAATTCACCCTGGGCCACGGTGAAACTGGGAAAGATAAATTCTAGCAAAAGTCCACTCCATCTCTCTTTCATTTCAGCCCGGTTTTAACCTAATTATTTTTTTTTCCCCATGGAATAGACCTTTAAATCAGTTTTTTGATATTATTAATATATTTAACCAACATATATTTTTCGAAATACTGATAAATAAAATACAAATTAACACGGTATAATTAAAATAATTTTATTTGATGACATATTCTAAAATAAAGCATGGATTTGCTATGACAGTAACAATAAATATATGGATTATTTTATCATTTTGTCGTAATTTTGACATAGTGATTCTATTAGAAAAACATTATGTAAAAATAAAGTTTTTCTTTATAAACATTTTTATGATAGTCTACTAACAGTACTAGCAAAAAATCTCTGAAGGTCCTTTTTTTAAGGTTTTCGTTAACCTTTCACCGGTCGAACCGTTGTATTTTGTACAACACTCGACCTGTTTTCTCTCTCTCTCGCTTCCGGCGAGCATACCGGAAAATCGGCTTAACTATTTCTCGAGATAATCGTCTATTAGCCGCCAGTAATTTTCCACTATGATATGAGGAATAGTTTCCAGATTGGAAAATATTTAGTCCCCAGTGGTGCACAAAGTGCAATAAACGACCGCTCTCGATTTGTTTTTTTCTCAACCATTTCTCGGCAATCAGATGGATTCGATATAATGTAAGTTGAATTTTTTTGTATTTTTACTTGTGTTTATATTAGTGAGCCAAGTATTATTGATTTGGACTGTTTTGATTAGATGTAAACCTATAAAATTGAAATATATTCCTCGAATTTCGCTGAAGTTAGAAGAGGAAGAAAAAAGAACCACCCGATCAATTAAAAATTGAGATAAGAGAGAAGAGAAAACATGAAATGTTCTAGATCTTGATACCGAAACCTATGTTGAGAGAAGTGATGGATATGACTCGGTAGGGGGGGGGGGGGGGGCGCTAGGGGATATCTACATTTTATTTTTAAAAAATATTCCAAAAATGTGTTCATAAAAACAACAATTTTAGACGTGCAAATAATTTACTTTGGCTGTAATATTTAAAATAAAAATTTATCTCGATATAAATGTGTTTTTTTATTATTTTTAATCATAAAACAATTTTATTTACGTAGGTAATATACTGTACATATATTCTACTTTAAATGTAGAGTGGTCAAAATATTTTATTTAACTGATTTAGTACAAATTTGGACCAAAACCGATAAAACACAGGGTGTTATACTTTGTACAGCGCGCGACCCGTGGAAGGTTAATAACTCGAAAACCACTGCCTCTAACAAAAAACTGTCCTTTAATAAATTGATCTACATAAAATTTTCTACAAAAAAAAAATACCCTATGCCACCATGCTAAAAACCGCGTAATGTTGTGAAATCTAAGTATTGTTGGCACACTTTTCGCTATAACTCAAAAAAAAATTATCCGATCCCCAATTTCTTTTTTTTACGTCAAAGCCAGTTAAATGCACTACTAGATCCTGTATATTAAATGTTGATTAAATGTCGTAAAATAACCATGCCAGCACGCTAAATATGTATGTTTAGGCAAAACATGACCGTTTTGATATGTTCTGTGGGCTGGCATAGGTATTTCACGGTATTTAATCAAAATATATAAGATCTAATAGTAGATATAACCAGCTTTGGGATGGTAAAAAGAAATTTGTGATCGGACAAACATTTTAGGAGTTATAGCGAGGAATGTGCTGAAAAACGAGATCACAACAGTACAGGATCCTAAGTTCTAGCGCGGGTGATTTACAGGATCTAATTAAAAGTTCATATACGGGGTTCATAGATGAAAAAAGAAATTTTAGATAGGACAAATAGTTTCGGAGTTATTGCTAGTTAAAGTTATACCGACAAACGTGTTTTCAAGGAGAAATACGAACTACAGCAGCATTCAATTTGCCCCCTCCATATCTCTATAAGCTCTCTATCATTGGTACCAACTATTAAGTTTATGGAACTTTTTTTGAAGAAAATGTTATGTAAATTAATTTATTATAAAGACATTTTTTCGTTAGAGACAGTAATTTTCGAGTTATTAACGAAAACCTGAAAAAAGGACCTTTGGGGACCCACCACACTTAGCTTCACCCACACCCCTAAGTACTTTTAGTATATTGCTAACAACTCCTTACCCTACAAAAATGCCAAAATTGACTTTTACATGAATTATTTCCGCTATTTCCTCTTTTTTGGTCTTCGTTGCCTGGACTTTAAATATGCACTTTTATGATCATGATAAAAATCATAAGAGTAAGGGAAACTTAAATGGTGTGAGGGAAATAGGAAACACTCGGAATTCAATTAATAAAATATTTATGTTACAAAAGAATTGTTAATGAGTATGAGATCAACCAGTCGCTTGAATTATATTAGTTAACACTAAATAATCATTTAAAGATAAAACTTGAATGAAAAGTAATAAAAGAAATCATTCAGAATGTTTTTAACATGGAACATGTATTACCGGTAAACTTGTTCAAAAGCGATACGTTTTTTGGAAACGCGAGGGAGTAGTCTGTTGGTGTTGCTCGGATCGAAAATTTAACATCTTACTTGTTAGAAATTAAAACAGCAGGATTAAAACTTCTGTGATATTACTTGTTTCTTCTTATTATCTTAAAAAGAAGCAAACATAAAATATTATTTAAAAAGAAAGATTAAAATCTAAATATACGATGTAATTGTCGGTATGAAATGCAGTTGTAGAAATGACAGAGTATATTAGGTTACAAACAAATGAAAGTTGTTTTTTTTTTTCTAGTGTAGATTTCTTGGAAAAATAGTTAGATGCTGATATTGAAAAAAGTTTATGTGAATAACCATGATCTATAAATGTCTCAAATAATTCGATATTGTATTTTTTTTTTTTTTTCACTTTTATTTTTAATTCCACACCTTTCAAAAAAAAAAAAAAAAAAAATGACAATCAGCGGATCTGCTGAAATCAAACAAAATTGGCATGTTAGTCATGAGGAGAGATAGTGCCCAGTGGCACCCTTTTCTTGCCATTGGTTTTCTTTTATGTAAGGAGGTCTCTCATCCAGTTTCTTTTCAGTTTCCTTCTGGTATTCTCCGGCATGAGAGATGTGTCCCTTTAATTTTTCATGAAACAGTCTGTAATGTGTCCATGTGTGTTCAATGACTGTTGGTACTTGTAGGTCAGTGTGAATAGTTTTATTGTTAACGTACCAAGGTGCTTCTGTTATTAGTCTTAATGTCTTAGATTGAAAAGATTTTTATCTTATTCTGTTTAGTAGATCTATAAATTTGTGATGCGTAGGTCTATAAAGGTTATAGTAAATGTGCGTATGTCATTAATGTTTGTCTTATATGAAATTTGGAATATTTCTTGGTCCGTTTATTCTTAATATGTTGGCCCCATGTCATTCTCCTATCGAATGTAAGCCCTAAGTATTGTATTTTGTCCGTTCATGGAATTGGGACCTTGTCAATGTAAACGGGAGGGCTTGTTTCGTGTCTTAGAGTAAACGTAATGAGTTGGGACTTTAGGTGGTTTAGTCGTGCCTTCCAAAGTTTGCACCAGTCTTGTACATCTTGTAAGTGATGTTGTAATATATTGTAATTAAAATTCGATTTTAAACATTTACCTAAACCATATTTCTATTTGAAAAGACTAGACACTAGTTTATTTGATTTTATTATAATTATCATTATTTTAATAAAATGTCAGAATAAACAACAATCAAACATTTCAAATGAAATCATAATTTAACTGAAAGAAAATGAAGAACTGAATTAGCCATCTAATATAACACAATATCAAAATTTTATTTCGTTTTATCAGTTCTTGTGTATACAAAATTGCTCTAAACAATACAATCATACACCTAAGCGGAAAAAAAAATAAAGAACATACGGGCATGTACGCTAAGCAGGAATAAGCTATTTAATTTGAAAAGTTATCTCATACGGAAAACTGAATCACAGGTAGGCGAAAACAAAAAATATAGAAAAGATATGAGCATCAACGGTCAAGAAGGCAACCTCTAAAGAATGTCCTAAGTTATTCTTTCTTTAACCGACAGTCTCTAGGTGGCCAGATTGTTTTTTGTTTTTTCTATTGTTAATAAATCATTATTAGAGCCACTGGTGTTACAATATAAATTCTATTCGATATACTTATAATATTAAATTAGTAAATGACGTTTACGATATACAAAGACAATAATAACGACACAAACACTCAACACTTCCGAAACTTACAGTTATAGTCCCCAAACACTTAAGCAAATAAATTAGGTTAATGCCTCTTCGTTCACGGTTTATTAGTGTCATTATAATCGAATATCGAACTTTGTGTAATAACTTTTTCAATAATGTCAGCCATTATTTCGCCCTCAAAGTCTTGAAAGCTTTAATTACCAGCGAATTCTTGTTGAAGTTTCCCAATTCTTCAGATGGTCTATAATTGGTTATCACATCGGGCGTAAAATTATTTTTAAAAATAAATTATAATATTTTCCGATTGTGAAGTCTTATACAGATATCGTTAAACTCACAATCAGTATTGAGCAGAAGCTGATAAACTGAGAGTAACCTTTTAAGTTACTTTTCGACAAGCAGTTACTGTTTTACCGCCACGCATTCTAGCGGTAGCTTCCAAATTTCCAAATTTCCTTCTTTTCAGCACGAAATCCTCAGATTCTATTCTAAATGCAAATAGAAATCACATTGCATGCTTTTGTAAATTGTACTTCAATGTTTAAAATTTTATTTTATTTAATAAATATGACGTTGTTTTAGACATGGTATCCTAAAAGTACAGAAAAAAATAGCCAGAAAATAAATGAATAAAGGTGTTTACATTTAGGTATTACTTGCTCCATTTAAGTTACTTTCCGTAACCAGTTCCTGTTTTACCGGCGCAAAGTTGTCCGGAGTAGCTAATTTGGCGAAAAAACTCTAAATCTACTAACATGTGTTAATTATGTTTTAAATTGTTTTACACCCTCATGTAAATTTCACCCCTGAATCGATTGAATCTGGTCGGGAGCAGATCGGACTAACAGTTTTTGGGATATTTTCAAAAATACTTTAAAATCGTGTGTTTTACTACATTGGTTGTTGGTAAACTATTTTATACAATCTATCGTTTAAATATAGACTATAATGGTTATTTTGTAAATGGTATTTCTATTCGGGCAAATCTTTTCTCTTCAAAATAAAAAATATTTTTATCAACAACTAATAATTATTTCATAATGTATAATATAACTGACGTTTGTCAATAAGATCCAGTTAACAGTAATGTTCAATGAACATTCATCCCCGATTTGTACATCGCTACTGCGAGTGCCCGTGGGTATGGATCAGTGAAGAGAAAAGATTTCCCTGGTTCGGATGCGAGCTCGATGGCCTAGTGGATAAGGCACCACGCTAGAGAAGTGGAGACTTGGGTTCGAATCCCAACCGGGCAAATCTTTTCTCTTCAAAATAAAAAACATATTGAAAATAAATTATATTATGGGGCCATTGCCCCTTAAGTATATATATTTAAATTATTTTAGTCTTGTGACCGAAATTTTATAACAGAGTATATGAAATATAATATGAATTCTTATTAATATGAATTATAATATGAATCTATATACGAATTTCAAAATGAATTCTATTCATATTAAAAAATCAAGAGACAAATTTCAGAGCCAATGTTTCATTGCCAACGTATACTTGTGTAAACAAAAAACAGATCTCGACTATTTAACTCATCGAGATAATTTCGATGATTATTCTAGTTTTCAAATGTAATACATAATAGTTGTATTTTGATCTTCAAGAAATCAGAGTTTTTTTACGTGCTGGACCAGTGTGCGGCGCGCATTCTAGCGGTACCTATTCGAAATTAGAACTTAATTTTCCCTTTATCACCACGTACTAACGTACTAACATACTTAGCCCCCATGTTTTCCAGCTTTTAAAATTCTCTCACCACTCTTCACTACGGCCGGCATTTACGGTAAAAGCAATTTTATGTTTCACTTTTAAACATAAAATAAATACTTAACTATAACTATTATTTATCCATATAATATACTATATATATACATATAAATAATAAAGTTCATATTTTATTTATATAATATTATTCTACTATTAATAACATGATATTATTAGTTTTCAATTAAGCCATTATCACACCTTGCCATTCATTTACGGCTTCTCTGGCTTTTTACTATTGTAATTTTATTATAAATTGTTGTTAGTTTCATTTAGAGACTATTTATAATATTGATGGCTTATTTAAGCTTACTAAAAATTAAACACTTTTATTCATTTCTTTTCTGGCTAATTTTTCTCTACTTATAGAATACCATGTCTATTTAATATTATAACAACGATTTCATATTTATTGAATAAAATAAAATTTTAAACATTGAAGTACAATTTTCAATAGCATGTACTGCAATTTGAGATCAGCTGATCGGATTAGTGAAAGGTGATTGTTTTTAAATAGTGTCCGCCAAATATAACAATTTTCAGTGGTAAAAACAGGTAATTTTTAGACAAAAAGTGTTAATTTGAAACTGCAGTGTACCGTAGTGAAGAAGTTAATTAAAATTTCGGCTATGGCTGAAGCATCCCGAGATATGGAGATGCCAATTGATGATACGCCTACTGGTGCCCTAAACAACGATTCATGGGAAGTTGTCATCGGAAAAAAAAGACCAGCAGCTACAGCAGACCCCAGAAAACAGGCTAAAAAGGTCAGTGATATAAAATTATCAAATCAGTTCGAGGTTTTCATCAGAAAAACAAAATACTCAAGTACAACAAACTAATATAACTCCAGTTAGTAAGAAGCCACCTCAAATATATGTACGTGGTATTGAAAACTATCCAGCCTTTGTCTCATTTCTAGAAAAAAGAGGTAGGCATTAATCATTTAACTTTAAAAACAACAAATAAGGCCATAGTAACATTACTTCCGAAAACAGCTGACAGCTACAGGATTGCAGTCAGAAGCCTAAAACAAATGAACGCAGACTTTCACACATTTCAGCTGGCTGAAGAAAAAAAATGCCCGAATAGTTATAAAAGGTTTACACCACACTACTCCCCCTTCCATTATAAAAGATGAGTTGTTGAGAAATGGATACGAAGCAATAAATATTACAAATGCTATTTCAACAAGAACAAAAACCCCACTACAAATGTTTTTCGTTGATATATCAAAACATTCATACAATGAAAAAATTTATGAAATTGAATTTCTATATTATACTCATGTAAAGATAGATGAACCAAGAAAAAAACGAGATATTCCACAATGTACATTTGGTCACACGAAAAGCTATTGTAACCATCAGGCTCGGTGCGTGCGATGTCGCCAAGCCCATGAGACAACAGTATGCCAAAAAACCAGAGAAACACCCGCGAAATGTGCAAATTGCGAAGGAGCTCATCCTGCTAACTACAGAGGATGTCAGACCTTCAGAGAATTACGAGCTCAACGCAGCAATAGAAATCGTCCTCAGCCGGTGGTTGTAGAGCCTCCTCCTGAGCCAAGGCAGTTTCCACCTTTGCTAAATCGTATTCTACAACAGCAGCCCAGTGTTCCAGAACCGAACTTTCAAGACCATGTTCATTCAAATATTATGGTACAGCCACAACATACTTGGTCAGGCATGAATCTTTAAGTACAGTTCAAGCACCGCCTGCTAATTTTGATCAATCAGAACTTATTTCTGCCCTAAATAATCTTAACAACCTTGTCCGACCTCTTATCAGTCTCATTACTAAATTGAACCAAACACAGACAGTATACCCCAATATGGCCCCTAATTCTATGACTGTGGGCTCCTTATCAATCCTACTATGGAATGTAAACGGACTTATACAACGAAAGACTGAATTTGAAATACACCTCCATCACAAACGCACAGACATAGCCTTACTGACAGAAACACATCGGACACCTCGAAATAAACTTAGCATCTCTGGATATACTTTATACAGAACAGACCATCCTGACAACACTGCACACGGAGGTACTGCCATTGCAATCAAATCGACACTAAAACATTTTTCCATTCATCTTGACTCTACTCCTCAGATACAAATCACAGGAATACATTTACAGACCAAATACAAGAACGTGACGATAGCTGTCATTTATTGTCCCCTAAAGTATATAATTACAGAGCAAATGTTTACAAAAATCTTTGAAGTTCTTGGTAGTTCGTTTTTAGCTGGAGGGGACTACAATGCAAACCAATCAGTACTGGGGTTCGCGACTGTGCACTCCAAGAGGTAGGAACCTTAGATCTGTTATTTATCGACTGTCATTAGACGCACTTATTCCCAACTAACCAACTTACTTACCAAATTCTAGACACAAGAAGCCTGACTTATTAGATATATTTTTGACGAAAGGATTAAGGACCGTACTCTGTTCAGTGAAAACCGAAGCGGATCTTGGCTCTGATCATTCCCCTGTGAACCTGATAATGGGCGTCGAAACATTTCTTAAGGAAAAGAGGCCTTCATTAACAGGTGGTATTATGGATTGGACCTATTTAGAGAGCAACTAAATTCTAAACTGTCCATCCCAACTGCTCTCAAAACAGAAAAAAAATTGGAAGAGGCAATCGAGCTCTTTACAACATCAGTACAAGAAGCAGCATGGTCTTCGCAAACACCAACCTATAAAGAAACTATCCATTTACCTACCTACCCTCAACATATTAGGGATGTTATTAGAGCCAAGAGACAAGCGCGCAAAAAATGGCAAAAAGACCGATTTCCTTCTGACATACAGACGTATAATAAACTTAATAATGACCTCAAACATCAAATACGAAAATTTAAACAAAATAACTATGACAATTATTTTTCAAACTTGACAGCCGATGATAACAGTCTATGGAATCATACCAAACGCCTCTTGAAGCACCGTGAACCATCGGTCCCACTGAGAAAATATGATGGTTCCTGGGCTGTCTCGGACCGAGAAAAGTCAGAAATTTTTGCTGATTATCTTTCGACTGTATTTAGACCACACGATGACATAACTGACGCACTCCAAGAGGAACATTTAGAGACAATCTTAGACTCACCCCTACCAATGCCATTTCCTCCCAAACCTTTTACTCCTACTGAAGTGCAAAACCATATCAAGCAATCACCAAAAAATAAAGCTCCTGGTTATGATCTCATCACAGCTGAGGTACTCCAAAAACTACCCAGAAAATCATTAGTTTTTCTTACAACACTTTATAACGCCATTCTCAGAACAACAAAATTTCCCATACAATGGAAACATTCCCTGATATTAATGATTCATAAGCCGAACAAAGACAAATACACACCTTCTTCCTACAGACCTATTAGTCTTTTACCGCTCTGTTCAAAAAAACTTGAAAAATTACTACTGGACCGTATTACTAAATTACTGACTGAATTAAATACAATACCTGATCACCAATTTGGATTCCGCTCACATCATTCAACAACACAACAGTTACATAGAGTCACAGATTACATATCCGCTGCTTCAGAACTAAAACTTTATGTTTCTGGAACTTAAACTTTGGACGTTACCCAGGCTTTTGATAGAGTATGGCACCAGGGGTTACTAGTAAAATTGAAACCGTTACTAACACACACTTACTACCTTATCTTAAAATCTTTTCTTTCAGACCGCTTTTTCTCTGTTCGCCAGGGCTTAGATATCTCCTCCATCAAATCTATTTTAGCAGGAGTCCCTCAAGGCTCAATTCTAGCACCTTTTCTATACTTAGTATATACGAGTACATATGACATACCGACGAACAATAACGTATTAACTGCTACTTACGCAGATGACACTGCAATCATGACTAGAGACGCGGACCATGTACAAGCCACCTTAACACTACAACACAACCTCAATGAGATCCAAACTTGGTGTAAGAAATGGAAAATAAAACTTAATTATGACAAATCCCTTCATATTACATTTACACTACGACGCAAGACCTGCCCGCCTGTTTACATTGACAACCAACCTTTACATCAAACTGAAAAAGTGACATACTTAGGACTTACGCTTGATAGAAGACTGACATGGGGCCCACACGTCAAGACAAAAAAAAAAACAGACGTTACAGTTAAGACTGCGACTTCTATACTCAGTACTTCACAGACGCTCAAAACTATCTTTAAAACAGAAACTTAACATTTACAGTTACTTGATTAAACCCATCTGGATGTATGCATCGCAAATTTATGGACAGGCCAAAAGAACACATATTCAGAAAATACAAACATTCCAATCGAAATTCCTAAGACTGATAACAGACTCCCCTCCTTAAGTGTCAAACAATATACTACATACAGACTAAGACCCATATTCATAAACTTTATCGACAATGAGAAACTACGTAGACATACTAACAAACAGATACATAATATGGCAACATTACAGATACCTGACATAACTCAACGGAGGCTGAAAAGGAAGTGGATGAGGGATCTCCTAGTCTAATCCTAATAATTTAGTTTCACGCCTGGAGATTGTACCACTGGGTGCTGACTCCCTCATGCCTGATCATGTCTGTGTACACTGTGTACAGTTGTGAATAAAGTTATTATGTTAAAAAAAAAAAAAAAAATGTACTGCAATTTCTATTCGCAACTAGAATTGAATCTGAGGATTTCGTGCTTAAAGGAGGGAAATTTGGAAGTTTTAATTTCAAACGGTTACCGATGGAATGCGCGTAAAACAATAACTGGTTACCGAAAAGTAACTGTTAAAAGGAGTAAACCACCTACCGAGTACCACCGCAAGTAATACCGATCAGGGTGTTATTGGTGTTATCTTTCAATCAAGTAACACCAAACAGATTACATCAAGAGCAGATATAGTGCTAAAGTGCGTCTCATAAATATAAAACCACTTTGTTTTATGCTTTAATTTAAAATATTCAGTATAAACTAAAAATTTAACATATCTGTAAGTTAGTTCTAATATGACAAAAACTTGTTTTTATTTTGATAAATTTTACCAAAAGATTAAATGTAAAAGAAATGACAAAAATAATACTGTCTCATAACTATAAAACCAAGTTAAAAAAAAATCAATTTTATGTTATTTTTTATACTGTTAACGCTATTTGTTACGAAGTTAATTTCATTTTTAACAATCTTTGACACCTCCTTACTCTTCGTCCCATACTCAAAACTAATTTTTTTATAACTCCCTTCAGTATTTCGTCCCACGATTTGTTGATGGCATTCTTTAGTTCCGTCACGTTTTCATGATGCATAAATCTTTCTCACAATGATACCCCATAAGTTTTCCATAGAGTTCAGATCTGGAGAACAAGCTGGCCAAGAAAGTAAAGGAATGCTGTGAGACGAGAGCCATGCTTTGGTTGCTCGGCTTGTGTGAATTGCGGCATTACCTTGCTGAAAAGTCCATTGCCAGTGACCGTTGTCTTCAAGGAATGGTAACAATCGATTTTCAAGTATATTCACTTACTCTTTACTGTTTATTTTAAACGAGGTGAATGCTAACATTAACATTTTAGTTGAACAAAATGCCCCCCAAAACCATCACACTCCCACCGCCGAAATTTCTCTAAGAAATATTAAAGGGTCTTTTCTCAGATCTCTCCAGTAATATCTAATTCCATCGGGACCAAAAAAATTTTTTTTTTTTTTTTTCATTTGAAAAAAATAACTGAGTCCCAATCATTCGAAATATTTTCGCGTCCAAACTCCCACCTTCCTGCGATGTGGCGAGGCAAAAGTTTAAGTGCTTTTTGCATTTTTTGGCATTTAATAACCACTGCGTTTTAGGACACGGTGTCTACGATACTGTAGCTCTCGAAACATTCAGTTGAAGGTTAGAAAACAATTTGGATATGCTTTTAACAGAATTGCTATCATTGTTAACCCTTAAGTCCGCGCGCCCGGCGCACAATGTGCGCCACTTCTAATGTTTGACTATCTAAAGAGAAGAGAATTAACCTTTCGGATTTTCCCTCAAGGTACCCTATTATTATGCTATTGGGACTGTTGTGAATTGTTTTGGTAAAATATTAAAAGCTTCTTTACATAAACTATTGCTATTTATATAAAAAACTATTACTACGTCCGTTCGATTTGGCGCACTTTGTACCTCATCGCGCGGTATTATGACTCCGTAAGTAAATTTTTAATTTTTATTTTAATGTTAAAATTTATGAGCTAGAGCCGGTCTAAAATGTAGGTACGATAAAAAAACAAAAACAAGAGAGAGCTTCCAACAGAATTTCTTCCATCAAAATCCAAAGAAATTGGATCTTCTATTTTTGGTTTTCAAAAAGACCTTACCCTTGTTTCACATGCTCCGAAGAAAAATAAGGCGGTAATTTTTTTATCATCCATGCATTTTGGAAATGAAATCGATAATTAATTGAAGAAGCCAGTTATTATTTTGGACTACAATAAAACGAAGGGAGGATTTGATGCAAATGACCAGGTGTGTGAAAATTATGCAGTGGCTCGAAAGACAAGAAGATGGACTTTGTCTTTTTTTTTTTTACTATGCTAAATATTGCGGGTATAAATGCTGAAGAGTCCTCTGAAATGCAGGTGCATTTTTCTTTTAAATATGGCATTGTCAATGATGAAGGGGTATTAGCAGGAACGAGCCGAAATTCGAGGAATGCTCGAAAAATTAGGATACACGCCAAAGAAAAGGAGTATAGAAGCGGCAGGACCTTGCACTTACAGGTGCGAAAACGGGAGTTCGAGAAAAGAAGCCAGGTAAAGGGCACGTGACAAAAGGTAAATCCGAGGTATAACCATAATACAATAATTTCTGACCTAGGTACATAATTTCTTTCAGAGAAATAAGAAAAATCTTCACAGTTTTAAATAAACATAAAATATGTTGTATTAATAACTACCAGTTTTAGTTAAGTTTCATTTACCAGATTAATTTTAACTGAAACCCATTTTCGTATAAAAATAGAAAAAACACAGGATTAAAAAAAATTAACTATATAGTAAGTTCCACAACGTACTGAAAGCTTCTTCTTAGGGTCGGCCACCTTTTTTTAATTTTGTCATATTCCTCACCACATATCTCCGCATTGTCTTGAAGAAATGGAATTTCAATTTACCCCTTTTCTTCTTCGGAAATAATAGATACGTTTCACAATGATTTTTTTTTCAAAATTTTGTACTGAATTTTTCAAATTAAAGAATAAAAACAAGTGGTTTTATAGTTATGAGATGCACTTCAGAGGTAGACACTAGGAGGTCTGGATTTATTCGGTCCCTATTTTTTCGGCTTCAGGTAAAAAGAGCCCCAAGATATTTCAAGGGGAAAACCCCAAAGATAAACTTCAAGCTCATAAATCTGCAACTAAGTTTAGAGTATACATTCTCGTACATCAATATTTATATTTTTTTTTATTTACTTTAGCATTGATCTCAAATAAAAGATTCAGTAGAGCTTTGATTATCCTGTCGTCGATTAACCGGAACGTTTCGGGCAAATTTAAAAAAATAAACATTTTTGCGAGTTGAAAATTAAAGGATTCGCAAGGCTCAATGATTTATTATATACTTTTACTCAATAAAAACTTGGAATCACCATACTAAAACGACAAGAAACAGCCCGTCGTTGCAGATTACTTCAACATTAACTAGACTAACGATCAGAGCTCACAATTAATTACAAAAGACTTAGTTACATTATATACATTACGATTATAGCTATTTGGACGTACGGCGTTACCTTTGGGGCTTCACTAAACCATCCAATTCATCCCGTATCTAATCTTTACAATCCAAAATCCTTTGAAAAATCTTCAATGCTTCTTACTCTGTCACCAATAAAGATTATCCATGAAGATCTAACTGTTCCATATGTTGCACATTTAGCCCAAAACAGCTATCGTTTCGCAGTAAGCTCCATAACCACTCAAATCCTCTAATTTCTCAATTTGCTTCCTACACCATTCCCGATAATCGTCCGAAGCGTCTGAAAAGAAGATGGCCTAGAGATCTCTATTCTCTCTAGAGGGTAGAATTTTTATTGAAGCGCTACAGATGAGTAGTTCTTTTCAAGTTTTAACATGTTATTGTAATAGTTATTAACACATTTACTTGATGTACATATTTTGTACAGTTATAAGTTTCAATAAATTGATTAAAAAAAAAAAAATTAATGTTCATACAAACTAGGTTGTATTAATATTTTATAATCTTATTTCCGATTCTTTTAGTTGTTATTTACTATTTTTGGATATTCAGAATCGGAACCAGAGTTGAGTTCTTTTATTAGGAAGATTGATGAATTAATTGCCACTTCTATTGAGATTAATTTATTAGAAAACTAGTTTCGATATAAGAGCATACACTAATAAGACCCAAAATTCCAATTTCGCTATCCATCTAAATGAAAATAACCACAAATTTAATAAAGACTCGGGAGTAAAAATATTACATCAAGTAGAAAATAGCCTAAAATAAAATACTTTTGAATCACTAGAAATAATAAAATCGTTTAAAACCGATCCAATTTTTGTTTAAATGATCAGATTAACATATTCAATAGCCCCATTTTAAATTTGTTTCCGATAGGAACGGAAAAATCCAACGAGTCATGAGGGAAACCCCATTGTAAATCAAAAACTTAACCTACCTGCCCCCCCTTTTACTTCTCACGAATTCAGTGTTTTAGCTACCTCGAAGGTGATTGCTCATGCTTGATTTCTTGTCTTACCTTTTTAAAAACTTTAGTATATATAATCTGTGTAACATAGTACTGATGTGTTGAACAAATTTTGTATGTTTTAGAACTGAAGATGAATTTTTAGCATCCGAAACTAGTTTTCTAATAAAATAATCTCAATAAAAGTGGCAATTAATTCATCAATCCTAATTGTATTGATCCTTCTATACCATCATGCGTACCTCAAGAGTTATTTGAATTCATTTAGTGTGTCTATGCATAACGGTTTCCCGTTTTCATAGATTAGATTTTCCTGTAATGCTTTGATTTTTTCATCTCCCTTAACTTCTTTTATCCTTCTGTTTTTAAACTTTCAGTGTGACATATCACAGTTTGGTTTTATACAAAAGATAATTATCGAAGTAAGGAGTGAAAATTGATTTCGTGTTTGGTGATTCAATGTTTTTCGAAACTATTTAGAAACCTTGTTGTTATTTTCTTTGAATATTGAAAGTATTTAGGTTATTAATTCTAAATAGAATTAATTTATATTTTCGAAATATATTTAAAAACTTACAAATATCTTCATAACAATGTTTTTTCCCTTGTACTTTTTTGATCTTATGCAATCTGTTATATTGCGATATGATTTCTGCCCCCGTGAGTTCTATAAATTTCCCTAGGTCCTTCAAGTGTAGCACTCTGTTAATTTACCAATATTTTGTGTTCAGTGTTTCCGTGTTGATCCTGGTGCCGATTCAGTTTTCTGGAATGAAATTTGTACCGCTACTATTTCTGCACAGTTTTTTAGCGTCTCGATCTGTTTGTATCTTTAGTTACTATTGCTAAATCGTCTACAAATGTACGGTATGTGTAGGTTAGCTTTGGTGGTTTCTAATTTGATTGGTTTCAAGTGGGTTTCTTCTCGAAGCTTATTCTCACATTCTTTCACGATCTTGTCTAACACGATGCTAAATGAATTGTTCTGAGATTTCTCCCATTAACTTTAGCTTAGATTTTGTGTTGTTTAGTGGTTGCTCTAAGAGGTTTCTTTCTTTTGTGATCTAGCCCTTTTTATTCTAGTATTTGGAAGAGTGATTGTCGATTTATCGAGTCATAAGCTTTCCTGAAATCGGCGAATGTGCACACTATGGTTTGCATCTTAGTGCTCTCATTTTGATTTTTTTTTTTTCAAGTTGAAGATTTGTTCTGCATAAGATCTCTTCGGCCTTAATCCTCCTTGGTATTCGGATAATTATGGCTCTATTTGTTTTAGTGTTCTTTTTAGGATGCATGCAGAGAAAATTTTCTATAACATTTAAGATAAATATTAAATTATGAAGTAGAAAATATTTTCCTGAAATATAATCCCCCCTTAGTCTGCTTAATCTCTAGTAACGGAGTTACAGGTGGAGGGAAAGCAGTAGCTTTACAAATAAATCCCCCAATCCGATTAGCAAGCCCCCCCCCCCCCCCCAGAGCTATTACTACAGATAACCTTATTAGCCGTTAAATGATACAACAAAAGTAAACCTGTTTCAATTGGGCTGATAAACCTTAAGTCTTCAAGCATATTTCAAAGCCTCTTGATTAGATACATTAATAAATGAAACTCATTATATAAAACTAGCATCCCCGTCGCGGCCTCGCCCGCTCACATAAGTAAAGAACTTAGATAACTTTAAATAATGATTAAATTTTTATTTGTTTATCGTTAAAAATATTGTATTGAAGTATGCAATTGAGCGTTATTTTTTCAATGATATTTTCATGCATAAACAAAAGCATAATATAACTTGAAAGCATAATTTGACATCGAATTTCTACTTTTAATGTAAGAGTTGATAATCCAGAAGGACAGAGACTATTAAAAAACTCTTGCGGATAATGGACTGCATTTTCAGCACTTGCACCTAAAGGGCCATGGATCGTATTTTTACACACAATATCAAAAAGCAAAGGATCGACATTTTAAATAGGATTTTTTAACATTTTCTTATAGATTTTGAACTCCCAAAAACAGGAAAAATATTCAAAAAATTCTATCACATAGGTTTTTATGTGTTTTGCAGTATTATGATTATTATTATATGTATGTTACTCACGATGGTTTTGGGTCAGCAGGCAGGCTATACTAAATACTAAATACTAAAACCCTTTTGTGATAGAAAAAAAATAGACATCATTTCTGAAATTAAAACATTTTAAAACATATAATTCAGTTAAAATATCTCATGCAGCTGAGAAAAAAAATTTCTTTGCAGACCTGTGTTATTGTAGTAAACTTTACTATCGTAAACCTTCCTGGAACTGTGAAGATGGTGTAGTTAAAATTTGGTTCCGATGGGTTTAATAGTTTTACTAAAACTCTGTTGCAGAATGGCTGCAGAAACATATCGTTCGATGTTTAACGTCACTGTGATCCATACCTCACACCACGTATTTATTGCTTTTTGAAAGCAATATAATAGAAATAAACATATTTTTGTTATCAATTTCTAGCTCTTTATAACACCGTATCGTTGTAACCTCTCTTGTATGGCGCTCGCCATATATCGGTAAATTTTCAAACTTCACTGCGCTCCACTTATTTATCGCTTTTTTAACAACAATTACATATAAAATATTTAAATTCTGTTATTTCTAAACCTTCCTTGAACTATGAAGATGATGTAGTTAAAATTTGGTTCAGATTGGTTCAGTAGTTTTCGCGGTTTGTGATCACAAAAGAATAATGGCTTGTCCTTTTATATAATATTATAGATAAAGAATAAGTTAAATTGTTGTGAATTTATATGTTTTTAAACCTGCAGTGGGCGCGCCGACCGCCGTGACCTGAGACGGCGCATGGCGTCTGCCAGACACCACGGGTAATCTGACTTTCTAAGTCATTTTTTTATTGTTTTCTCATTACAAATTTTCTCCCCTGTGTTTGTTTATTTGTTCTGAAGGTTTTCTAATATTTTTTTAATCAATATCTAATTCATATATTGATTTAATATTGGAGGAGAACGTGTCTGGAATATATGACAATTCAAAGTCTATGTATGTACAAAAAGTTTATATATTTTTCACATTCAATAATAATATTTAATAAATAAATTTGAATGTAAAGATCAATTTTATGTTGTAACGAAAGACGGGGGTAATTCATTTTTCTTTATTCGTATTGTCCCAACCATTGTCAGATTTTTTTCTAGATGTTCATTTGTAAGAGGATAGCTAGTGAACCAGTTATGAATCGTAATATTTCTGCCAGTTCCGTGGATTGGTTGGCTAAGTCAAATGACGTCTTTCGGCGCCCAGCTTGCCTCATAAGGTCCTGGTGGTTGGGTACCAACATACACTTCCATGTTTTGGGTATACAAATTTCTGGCATCGCAAAGCGCAAATATTTTATCCCATATTTGGCCGGTTTTGATGGAATGAATTGCCGAAAGGAACATCGCCCTCTAAATGATTCCAGTTTTTCATCAATCGTAGCATACTCTCCTATAGGGTAACACCTTTAAGAGTTAGTGATAAACTGTTAAAATAGATCTAGTATTGGAGCCAGGCTTCATCGTAATAACCGTTCACCACGTGGCTTCTCAGAAAAAATAATAATTTAGTACAATAGAAGCGAATATATTTAATTATCACCAATTGAAAACCATGCCAAAGAGATCGGAAGCAGCTAAAAAAATTCAAAGTCAGAAAATGAAGAAAATATGGGAAAGGAAGAGGGATTTCAAGAACCTGACCAATCCCAACTCACTTAGATGAAAACCATTTTGGTTAAACCACGTAGTCCATAGTTAGCTCATTCGAAGAGGGATGAAAATTTTACCTCACTTTTTATCAAACTTTTACTTCTAGTGCCTTACACGGTAATTTCTCAGAAAACGTGTCTGAATCAATGTTGTAGAGCATTAAATTTACTTTAATTTCCTAAATACGTTTCTGGCAAGTGTTGGACAATCAGTGAGGTAAAATTTAATTTTGTTTCAAAATTTAACGATTTTTAACTACGTACATCTCGGAAACCGTTGGAAGTTAGACAGATTTGTATAGAAACTATTTTATATAAAATTTAATTAGGTTTACTTTTGATAGTAACATATGTTTCGGGATTCACTTTTTCATTTTCCTCTTGACTTGCACTGTAAGCTCACTCCCCTAGGGAACGGGACTTTTAGTATGTTAACCTTCTAACTACTAAAGAAGCCATGAAGTCAAAAATCATCACATATTTCATAGACTCTACAATTTCTTTTTCGAATGGACTACATGTTAATACGTTGGATTTGGTTGTGACCTAATTCCGAGAAAAGTTAATAGTTTTGAGCCGTCGGGTAAACGAACGAGGGGCAAGCCGAGACGTATAAGGGAGGATTGCGTTAGTGCCGATCTTGGGGATTTAGGTATTGAGGTAGTGGGTTGGAGGAAGGTTTGTGGTGTTGGCATCGAACCTTCGGGTTCGCTAAGCCTTTTAATTATTTATTGTTTATTCGGGTGAACCCCAAAATTCACCAAATTTCACTTTAAAACACCATTCACAGGTGTGACAGATATAATAGCGTTATATTAAATTGGTTCTAGATGTAATCTGCAAACTCGTTGAGAAAGTTGATGAAGAGTTTCAAGTGTCGTTTTCTCATTTCTCTTACCCGTCCAATTGGAGGGAGCCATCTCTTTTTCATTTTCCGGAACGACAAGCCCATTGAGGAGCTGACTGTAGCAGATTGTAGTGGCTGCAGAGTGCACCGGGGCCATATTCCATTCGCTCGCTGATTGCCACTTGAAGCCCAATCCCGGCAGAAATGAGATCCATTCCTGTCAGTTCCACCGCCTCTTCCAAACGCTACCTAACTGTTACAGGTGAGTGTCTGAATATGAACGTCATTCTGACATGAGGTCAAATAGGCATAGGTCGTCAGTTGTTTGTATGTGATATTTGTTTTGCATAAAACATTATACGTTATTTAAAGTAAAATTTTGAAAACTTTTTTATTTTTTTTTTTTAATTAAAACGTGGAAATGTAAAAGATTAAAAAATTTTTTTTGCCAAATTGTTCTATGTGCCAAAGGCCATTCTTCCGAGACGTGTATGAGTGATTTTGGTTGTTGGAATGTAGTTTATTGACCGGTTGAAAGATGGCATTGGTGTAAGCGCTGACCGTAGTTCACTCTAGGGAGTAGATGTTTAAAGTATGAATTATGAACCTTTTAACATTTACATGCTTCAATTATTGGGATGTCCGGTGATTAGGGATGAGCATCAATTCACGATATACCGAAATATCGATATTTTTACTAGACATTCCCGATATTTTTGTATCGATATTTTTTCTTTCAAAAATTTGTGAAAGCAATACGTACGTTAAGGTGCATTTACACCAACCGAGCATTGTTTGCAAACGTTCTTGAACTGACGGTTTTTTGAGGCAGAAGGATATCCTTGGGCACTCTCCTTACCTACTTAGAATTAGTTTTCGTCCTTAAGAATGCTGTTTTAAGATGGTGGAAGGACATCTTTGGTCCAAGTATATATATTAGTTTTCATTCTTAAGGATTCTATTTTTTTTTTAAAGATTTGACAATTTTATTAACTTTTCATCCTTAAGGATGCTGTATTGAAATATTCCAGGATTTAACGGTTTTTCAGTTATCCGAGGGATAACATCCGCCATTGTTGTCCTTGAGGATACTGTTTTAAAATATTTTTAAGATGGCAGATGGATATTCCGCCATTGTTGTGCTTATAAGAATATTGCTTTCAATAATTGACAATTTTAAGGTTTGTACTAAATTGGTACAATGTAGAACCGTGGCGTTGGAGGTTCGGGGTGGGATTAAGAGATGGCTCCAGTTATGAGGACACTGCTTTTCAGATCGGCCAGGATCTGTCGATTTTTTGGGGCCGAAAGACATCCTTGGCCACTCTCCCAACCCACTTAGAGTTAGTTTTCGTCCTTAAGGATGCTGTTTTAAGATGGCAGGAAGGACATCTTTGGTCCAAATATATATATTAGTTTTCGTCTTTAAGGATTCTATTTTTTCCCAAGATATAATGATTTTATTAGCTTTTCGTTCTTAAAGATGTTGTTTTGAAATAATCCAGGATTTAACGGTTTTTGAGATGGCGGAAAGATAGTCCGTCGTTGATAATGCATTCTATGGGGAAAAAAAGCAACGAACATTGAATGATGAACAAACCCTTCATATAGCACTTTTTTTGCTATATGGTTTTTTTTATATTAAAAAAAAACTAAATTAAATTATATATGTTTTAAAAAAAAAAAAAAAAAAAATCAAAACCTTATAAAATTTGTTAAAATAAAGAAAATCGGAATCACGGTAGGCAGAATAGTAAGGTTCTCTTCTATATCGAAATTTTTAGTCACTGGTATATCGTGATCGATATTCAGACCTTTAAAAAAAATCGATATTTTTTCTACCATACCCATCCCAGCCGGCAATTAATTCAAGTTTATGGATTTAAAAAAATTAAATAATTCATCGAAAAATTCTAAAAAATGCATTTCCTATAGAATTATCTATTATAACATTACCTCTTAATGTTGTCCGGGTGTGTAAAAAAATAAAACTTTTTCAGAATAAATTTATCACATTTTACTTCCGGTTGGGAACTAGTGTCAGAGGAAGTTGACATAAATATCAACAAGATAACTCCAGCACTGAAAAAGAAATGCTTCCGTCCTATCAATCAAGGAGGTTCAGCTTTGTTTTATCGATATAACGTTATACAGACAGATTGCATTGTACAACTTAATTATTTATAAATAAAGTTATACATAATTTACTAAAACTTATATGTATGCTTCTTGTTTAACCATTCATCGAAATTTACAACTGTTCACAATAACATGGCAATTAAGAAGGAGCTACCCACTGGTAGCCTTTCATTCGTGTATATTTTAAATTTAAATCAAGATTCACACACAAATGGGCGTGGGTTCGAATCCCACCTAGGCAGGTTAACATTTATTTCCAGGCCAACCCACGAATTGAATCTTGACCTTCCCACCCTGGCTAGAATAGGTTAGTAACCTCGAGGATAACCCGTCGTTCGGCCCTAGTTGGGGTAGATGAGGACGTTAAACCCCAATAAACAAGCAGACAGAATAGAAATCGATATCCTAAAGAATCAAGAGATAGAAAAGGAGAGATTTATATTCATTGCATAAAATAATGAGTTATTTTTTCTAAAACATTCATGTAAAACTATGTTGGTTTCTTTTACAGCTTCTCAATAGGTTTAATATAATAATTAGAAATTCGAATAGGATGTTTTTAAGGAAGAGACCTAGAAATTAATTTTATTTTTTACACATGCAATATTTTTTTTTTTTTTTTTTTTTTTAATTCTTTATTGAAAATAAATTTCATAAAGCCAAACTAAGCTAATAAAAACATAGGTACATGTTTGGATACACATCCATCTCACATGAAACAATAAGCAATAATAGAGGAATCTATAAACAAATGAATAATGCAACCGAGATAAAACAGTAGAACACCTTAAAAAACACCTACACAACAAAAGAAACAATACTAGCTAAATTAAAAATTACTAGTTAAATTAACAATTTATGAACAATAATAAATAATAGTCAAATTATAATCCATGCCTGAACTGATAAGGACAATAATATAAAACTTATACAGTTACAAAATACAAACAAAAAGATAATAACTTTTGTGAAATAATACAAAAATCAAACTTATAAATTATAGAAATTAGTTTTTTAGTCTTCAAGTAATACGTGTTTTGTCCGTTTGTGTTTGTATCTTTTTAGAGTTTTGTTGTTGTAATTACCTATTTCTTGGATATTTGGGTTTTCAGATATAGCAGTTGATATGAAAAATGAGTTTGTTTGCGAATGATTGTGTTGTTTGATTGTGGATAGATTGAAATCAGTGAGCATAGTCTATTCTTGTGTATCTGGGGTAATTGTTTATGATTCTAATGCAGATGTTTTGTATAACTTCCAGTTTTCTCTAATTTGTGTTACAAGTATTACTCCAAACAAGTGCTGCGTAGGTTATCATAGGTCTGATTACAGTTTTATACAATATTAATTTGTGTCTATTGGATAAATTTGAGTGCTTATTGAAGTAAGGGGGATATTTAACTAATCAGATTTTTTATTTTGTTACATTTTTTATTTACATGTGCCGTAAATGTGTGTGTTCGGTCTAATTCTTACTTACAGATTTTCTTTTTAAGTTTTCCTCAAAACATTCTGATTTTATCTTCTTTTTTTATATTCCCTCCAGATAGACTGTAAGCTTTTTCAAATTTAGACCACACAGCACATCCGTTTACTCAATCACCGACTACTCTTCCTTTGTCCCTTTTAAAGGAACGCTTTTCCTTTGTTCCATCAACATCCAGCCACTCTGTTCTTTGATGGACTGTTTTCCCTCCAACTGTTTGCTCTTCAATTGGTCTCGTGTATAAAACAGTTTATCGTATCAATGGAACCGATCCCAACTTCGCTTCTTAAAAACGGCGGGGAATTTATAAAACTCCCCCTAAAGGTAGAGTAAATATTGTATATAATCGATGATAATAATTTTCACAAAACGAAGCCCTACAATATACCACTACTATATATCGATAGAAAAAGATATTGTTCTGACAATGAAGCTGGGAAGATTGAGATGGGCTGGCCACGTGGCAAGGATGGACAATGAGGCAATCCCTAAAAAGCTCCTTACTGAACCTCTCCACGGAACTAGAAGAAGGGGGAGACCGAAGCTTAGATGGTCTGATGGAGTGGAGGGAGACGCTAGAGATGTACTGGGAGTCCGTCGCTGGATGACAGCGGCATTGAGCAGAGATGACTGGAGGAAGCTGGTGGAGGAGGCCAGGACTCGTCGCCGAGTTGTTGCGCCAACATAATAATAATAATATATCGATAGAAGACCATATACCTTGAGCACAGTCAGTAACATATCTTGGTGTAGAATTAGACCGAACACACACATTTACGGCACATGTAAATAAAAAATGTAACAAAATAAAAAATCTGATTAGTTAAATATCCCCCTTACTTCAATAAGCACTCAAATTTATCCAATAGACACAAATTAATATTGTATAAAACTGTAATCAGACCTATGATAACCTACGCAGCACTTGTTTGGAGTAATACTTGTAACACAAATTAGAGAAAACTGGAAGTTATACAAAACATGTGCATTAGAATCATAAACAATTACCCCAGATACACAAGAATAGACTATGCTCACTGATTTCAATCTATCCACAATCAAACAACACATTCATTCGCAAACAAACTCAGACATATGGACATACGCCACACAAATATACGGGACTGAAAAAAATACGCACCTTAAAAAAAATACGAATATTCCAATCAAAATTGCACACTTCACACTGATTTAGAAGTACCCACAGTAAAGGAACATATACATAACCTTTATAGACGATTTCACGACAGACTTCATGGACATAACAACATACTCATTAATGACATGGCCACGACTGACATACCTGGAAACACTCTCAGAGAAACACTCTAAAGAAGCTGGATGAGAGATTTGCTCAAATAAATCTCTTTAATCCATGCCAGGAGGAGGTACTATTGAGTACGCATACAAGGCCTGTAGTATTACAATTTCATCACATTCACTGATTGTTACCCTAATAACAGGTGTGAATCAAAATTTGAAAAAAAAAGCCTTTCGTTAAAAGAAAGTAAAACAAAAAACTAAAACTTAAAATAAATTATCCTCTAAGCCTTTCAAATATAAGAAAACATATTCGAAAACTATAACACTAGCCATCCTAATCGACTAGAGACTCCTAGAACTCCTTGAAGAGAAAGTAAAGAAGCTATCGGGGAGTAAAGTTACGACCAGCGATAACGAGCTGAACTTAAATCAGAGATCTAAAGTAGCAGTAGCAGTCCGAACTGTGCCAATATCAGCTTCGATAAGGAGAGTAGTGAGGAGGTAGTCATGAGTAGGAGCTAGTTCGAGTGGTAACTCTTGAGTCATCTCCAGCTGTTATCTTCTTAATATGCTCATGTCTTTGTCCTTCCATATTCATATTTTATCATCATCAACAATCTAAGCTAGGATTTCTAAGTGAGACATTTACTAAGACGAAATCCTAAATAGAATTTGAACAACTGAACACATACATCTAAACAGGAAATTATAGGTTCACGACAATGGGATGCTATTTGATTGACCTTACACGGCTATTTGATTTATTGGACTTCTCTTGTTAAAGATATGGCTTATACCAATTCAATTCTACTAAATGGCATTTAGGGAATGATTAATTAATTGTAATTTGAAAGTATATTTTATATATGTATCAATTTATTTATGGCGCTACTGCCCTACAGTGGAACAAATCAACGAATTTGTTGGACATTGGACCTATTCTCTAATAACTAAATATGTCTTTTATTTGAATCTTAAATTATACTTTATACTTCTTTTCAACAAAATCCATAGACAAATTAATTTTGAAATCAAATCTTATAGGAAAAATTCTTAATTGAAAAATATATTTTTTTTTAAACTTATATTTTTAAAGCAATCCACTATTTGAGGTAATGCCTTAAATTAACCGTTCAACTACTGGAAAACAACTCATCCATAATAAGGTATTATAGGTAAAAAAAAACTTGGGATTATTTCAAACGTCTGGGATTTTTCAATGAAAATTGGGGAAAAAAACTCAAAAAAAACAATTGCGAAAATCGCCCAAAAAACTACCTTCACAGTAAGTAACTAGAATGCTTGAAGTTTGTTTTGCATTAGTCGGATTCTGCTCTTAGGTGCTCTTTTCCGAGAAAATGATTTTTTCATTAATTTAAAATAATTTTTGTTGATATTGGTGTCTACTTTACGAAAGCTTTCTTTTGTTTACCAATGTTTGTTTCCATTCATTTATCCGAATAATCTTCATTTAACCAACACGAAAGAGACAGCAAGATTATATCAGGCATATCTACTCTTTATGCCAGCTATCATATGCTAGTTACTGTGCACAAACTGCTCGTGCACGGAACACTGATAGCCAAAAATGCTATAGTACCTATTGGACTATTGTCAGAAGATGCTCAAGAAGCAAATCACAAGTTATTCTGAAATTTCAGTGTTTCATGCCGGAAAATCATCGAGGCAATCAAATAATAGAGATGTTTAAAATAAATTGTTCATTAATTCAGGTCCTTTAATTTCGATTCTTAGATCGAAAATAATAAACATTAAACGTGATTTATCACCAGAAACACAATCACTTATTTTTACTTATTATTTAGAAAAAAAAAATCTTAATAAAAGTTATGTTGTTACGGCATTAATTCTGATCGTTATTTAAATAAACAATTTTTTGTAGGCACCTCCATTTATTATAATTTTGATGTATCAATTATACCTAGTATATTAACTAACAAAAATAATTAACAATTATTATATTAATTGTTTTAATAATTAATTGTTTTAGTTTGTTACTAATTCCTTTGTATAACTTTATTTAATACCTATGTATTTGTATTTCCATAGAATACTGTTTTGTACCTATTATCGTAGCATATAGGTATAATAAATGGTAACTAAATGATAATAAGTTATCTAATCGAGAATTTAATGTGTCCCCTAAAAGGTCTGAACCTGTTTATCATATCATAAAAATCCCATTCAAAAAGCTTTAAAACCATACCAATAGCCTTATTCTAGTAGGAGAAGCAGAAGTGGAGATATTAATGAATGTCCATTCCTCCCTAACGCTCGTTCCACTGTGTGCCCTCCAAAGACAAGGACCTTGTCACAAATTGCTTACCAATCTGGTCTATCGGCAGCAACCTTCCTCGATCTTCTGACTTTCGATTGTTTCAAGTCCTCCTCTATGTCATCCAACCATCACATTCTTGGACGACCTCTTCTACGAGCTCTAGGCTTTTCATAAAGTACTTTTTTTTGGGAGACGGTCACTTCCCATCCGTTCCACATTTTATTTAACAGTCCTATAATACTGTCTGTACAGAAATCGATTACTATTTAAATAAAATAAAATGAATCTATAGCACACAATTTACATTGTAAATCTGATTTCTGCATCACAAACACTCCAGTCATATATCACTTCCCTTGAAAAATGGTGTCGTAGCCTTTACTCTGCGTCGAAAACTTAACTCATCTTGTTCTTTAATGAAAGAAGAAGAAGAAGAAGAAGAAAATAAACTTTATTCTTAAACAGCTTGTCTCTTAAGCTACGTTCTCACGGGGCAAAAAGACGAAAGCGTGGCACGCCTTCGTTTTTTCGTTCGTGGTGCTTGCCTGGAGTGGGGGAGAAAAGTGAATTAGCCAAGAGTCGTTGACAGTTCACACGACCACGATTCAGATTGCCCCTTGAAACCTACCATGGAGGAGCTGGAAGAATATCCTTCCACCATATTAAAATCTTTAAATATAAAAAATATTTTAAAACAGTATCCTTAAAGACAACAATGGCTTAACATCCTTCGGATAACTTAAAAACCGTTAAATATTTTAATATTAATAAAACAGTATCCTTATAAGGACAAAAATGGCGGGATATCGTTCGGATCCTGGAATATTTCAACATAGTATCCATTTTTGTTCTAAATGAACCACTTGTTAACTCCCTCGACTGGCGTGGTCCACGCCTGAAAATCAAACAGGTTTGATACCGAGCGTGAGCGGTCGTGGACTCCCTTCTCTCTAGATGACGTCAGAGGCAAACTCAAGCCACCTCGTTCAGACGGAGGAAATTCCTCGAATGCGTGGATCACGCTAGCGTGCCACGCCCCGTGAGAACGTAGCTTTAGGAATAACATATGAGTGCAACACATAGGACAATCGTCTGGCTATGGCGATTGATAAATTACATGAGTTACTAAATGAACGAAGAATGTTATTAATTAACTAATATGCACCTATATAATGCACCTTGGAAGTATTGACTTCGAAAATTGGGGTAAAGCCACCCAATTTCAGAATACTAGTGAGAAATGTGATAACGTTTGGGGATCCCAAAAACAAATCTGATAAAACAATTCATTAGTCTTTTACATATCATTTCGAGCTCACCAGACAGTCCTCCTATACACACATATACTATGCATTCGTACTCAAAGTTGGGAAAAATGAGAGATGAAAAGTTATGTTCATTTACCATTAGCATAATTATTAAATCCATCCATAAACGTAAACTTTTTTATACAATATATAACCTTATACCGCCATCTGTTAGAATGGTAAGTGATAATTGGACTTGCAGATAATAAACAAATAATTTATCAATACAATTATTAAGCTAACCTATCTTTCAAGTTGGATGAAACTGCACCCGATGTGCAAATTTAATTAAAATCGGTTCAGAAGTTTAGAAGTCCATAGTGGACAAACAATGTGACACGTAATTTATAAATATTAAGATTGTTAGACCTATTTCGACTTACGGTATAGAGTTATGGAGTTCCACCAAACTATCAAATTATTCACGGAACCAATCACTCCAATCCAAAATTATTCGAAAAATCCTTAATGCTCCTTACTTTGTCATAAATTAACTGACCCTAATATATCCCATATATCGGTGATTTGGCACGATCTAGATACCTTTGGCACGTTCCAGATAGGATTGTTAAATTAATTGCCACTTCTATTGATATTGTTTTTAATAGAAAACTAGTTTCGAATGCTAAACATTCGTCTTCTGTTCTAAAACATACAAAATTTTTCAACACATCAGTACTACGTTACATAGACTATATACAATAAAGTGTATATTACTAAAGTGTATTTTAGTTTATATAATCTATGTAACATAGTACTGATGTATTGAAAAATTTTGTATGTTTTAGTATTGAAGATGAATGTTTAGCCTTCGAAACTAGTTTTTTAATAAAACAATTCCAATAGGAGTGGCAATAAATTCATCAATCCTAATTGTATTGATCCTTCTATACCATCATGCGTACTTTAAGTGATGCATAGTAGGCGTTTCAATGGGTTGAGTGATGCAAATATCGTAAGAATGTCTTAATTTTTTTTTTATAACATTTAACATTAAAGATTATTTTTATTTTATATATATTATATATATATATATCCAATTATTGCTTGTTGCCTACAAGTGAAGCAGACAATTATACAGAGCGCGTTGAGATGAGTGTCTCAGAGCGCTCTGTATAGTTGGAGTACAAAAGTATGTCAAGATCCAACAAACAAAGAATTTATTGCAACAAAAAAAAAAGTCAGTAGCGAAAAGAAAAAAAATCATATATCAATAATACGTTAATACCATATTAAAAATCTCGTTAAAGATATTATCGAAAGAAAGAAATCTTGGCTTTGATAATAGCCCTGCCAATAGGAGCTGAAATCAGAGGTGTAGAGTGCATAAAAAACGCGATATTTTTTTTACAGTTAGAAGGTAAACATACTAAGAGTCACCACCCCTGGGGGATGAGCTTACTGAAAATGTCAAAATCATCATATTTTACCATTTTTAGGTCTTTCAATTATATCGACACGATGGACTACAAGTAAAGCTAATTAAATTTTCTATAAAACTGTAGCCTTCGAAGGTAAAATTCTGCGGTGCATTTATGAACCTAAGAGAGTCGGGGAGGCATACCTTAGAAGAACTAATCATGAAATGTATAACCTCCTGAAAAAGTCAGTCATAATGAGACACATGAGACTGGGAAGACTGAGGTGGGCCGGCCATGTTGCTCGTATGTCGGAGAATGCGATCCCTAAAAAATTATTGATGGAAGATATACACATGACCAGGAGCAGAGGAAGACCCCGCCTTAGATGGATGGACGGCTTAGCGGAGGATGCTAGGAGGATCCTGGGAGTCAGGGATTGGAAGAGAGCTGCCCAACGACGAGCAGACTGGCGGAAGTTGTTAAAGGATGCCAGGGACCAGCAATGGTCTGTCGAGCAATTGGAAGAAGATCAAACTGTTTCGATCATTTTCGAGAAAAAAGCTAAACAGCTACCCTCCCCTCCTCCCCACTGTTAGCTCACCCCCCAGGAGCGGGGACTTTTAGTAGGCTTACCTTCTAACTACTCCTAACGAAGCTTTTTGAAGTCAAAAATGATGGCGTATTTCATGCACTCTACAACACGCTTATTGACGAGACTATATGGGCTGATGGGGTTTTGTTTAAAAAATTTAAAGGTATATTGGCTTCGAAATTGTCTCGTTCAGGGGCTAAAAAAAAAAAAAAAAAAGAGATTTTATAAACTTTTTTAGTAGTAAGATTAAGAACTAATTAAACTATCACTTTTCTTTAATTTGAGTGTTACAAAACGAATAATCTTTGAATACAAACAATGTTCGTTCTTCTTCAGAATAAATTAGAGAAATTTAAAAACAAATCAAAGAACAGTTGAATGAAGTTCTGGAAATTGCATCCATAATACAACGTAGATAACAGACCCTAAGAATATCATTTTCAGAATTGTTTACTCTATCCAGACGATTGGTTAAGCTGAGGCCCAATCAGAACAGATCTCGCTGATCACCAGCCAATCAGATTCAGGATTACAGTTCCCACCGGAGCAGCGGAGCAGCGGAGCACCACACCAATAAATATTTATGATTAGCTGAGCCGGCCAGGTGTGGAGTCGTATTGGTTTCGACCAATCTTCAATTCGTATCATGTCTGGGTGTATAAATTGTTTTTCCTATGTATATTGTTACTACCAACACCCACTCTTTTTTGAGATTATATATACATATTAAAATAAAAGATATGTATATATTTTTTTTAATAACAATTTATTGAAATTTACAACTGTACAATATTTATACATCAAGTAAATGTGCTGTTACCTATTACAATGACGTGATAAAACTTGTAAAGAACTACTCATCGTAGTAGCACTTTAATAAAAATTCTACACTAGAAGGTCTCTGGGCCATCCTCTTTTCAGGCACCTCGGAGGATTATCAGGAATGGTGTGGGAAGCAAGATGAGAAATTAGAGATTTGAGTGGTTATACTATGAAAGTACTATGAAAGGATTGATATCTGGTTTGGGCTAAATCTGCAACGTATGGAACATTAAGATCTTTATGGATAAATTTATTGGTGACAAAGTAAGGTGCATTGAGGATTTTTCGAAGGATTTTGGATTGTAAGGATTGGATACGAGATGAATTGGATGGTTTAGTGGAGCCCCAAAGTTCAACTACATACGTCCAGATAGGTCTAATCACAGTCATGTATATTAGTCTTTTGTATTTAATTGGGAGCTTTGAACGTTTGTCTAGTAAATGTTGAAGTAGTCTGTAACGATGGGCAGCTTCTTGACGTTTTTGTCTTGTATGTGGATTCCAAGTTAGACGTTTGTCCAAGTGGAGTCCTAGATAGCGGATCTGTTCAACAGGGATTAGTGGAATATCATTAAAGGATACTGTAAGACAGGAAGTCGTGGGTAAAGGTTATTTGGTGAGATTTTTTTGGATTTATTTTGATTCTCCATTTTTAGCACCATTCTTGAAGGGTTAGGATATGGGATTGGAGTGTTTGGGAGGCAATGAAGGGATCATTGTTTACAGATAACACACATGTGTTAGCGAAAGTGGTGAGGACAGTGGTAGGATGAGTTGAAATGTCAGGAAGATATAATTAAACTAAATTTTACAATGATATATACAGTGGCTCCCAGTCAAAATGATATACCAAGATATTTATAGATTTCTTTGAATAAATGAATAGTTCAAATTATATTACATTTAAAAAAATAATGTATCGTGATCACTAAACATCCTAGTAATATGTACTTTGTATATAAACATATAAAAATAAGCAGGGGTATAATGATAAAAATAAAACACATTTGTTTACGATTAATTATCTCACAGTGAAAGTGTTACACTTTTATTTTTCACAATATTTGTTTACTTTAAACTAATTTACTTTACTTAAACTCTTGTGTCGAAAGTGTTAGGTTCTTTTCAGACCAATTAGAACAAAATCTCCCGTGTCTTTGAACTTTTTTCGATAAAAGTGGGCACACAGAACATTAAAGAAACGTGAGTTGGTCTTTCAACACTTTAATAGCGGAAAGTATTCAAATCTGTTCAACCGCCCTGTATATAGTGGAGAGATCGATGAAGGAAAAGCGCATTGCCGTAAAAAAAGGTTAAAGCACTATAAATATTTCAACTGATAAAGATGAGACTTAGATCGTCACGGAAATCAAAAAAAATCCCCTTATGAGTGCACCCAAATAGCCACAAAACTACCTAAACGCTTAGGTAAGCCAGTAAGCGCAAAAATAGTGCGGTGTGCTAGAAAAAGTAAATTTCATGGACAAGTAGCTCGGAGGAAATATTTCTTCAGAAAAAAAAAATCAAGCTGATACGAAACAATTTCTAAATTAATATTTACTGAGGAATCCTGAGTTTTGGACAACCCTAATATTTGCTGATGAAACTAAATTTAATATTTTTGGGTCCGATGACCCTTGTTATGTCTGAAGGAAACAGGGGAACAGCTGGCGAAAAAAAAAATTACACACAACTGTGAAACATTGAGGTAGGAGTGTCATAGTGGGGGTGTATGGCGGCTTCTGGTGTGGGAAATCTTCATTTTAAAGATGGAATAGTTACCAAGCATGCTTACGAAGACTTTTAAAGAGGAATCTTGAAACAACGTGTGGAAAAGGTGTGGCTCAAAGATAAGTTTTGTTTTTACCAAGATAATGACACTAAACTCTCAACTATGTTAGTTAAGGAATGGCCACTTTATAAATGCCCCAATTTATCTAAACTCCAGTACAGACGCCAGAAATAAATTTGACATCACCTGTAGAAAAAATTAGAGGTATAAATTAGGAAACATAAGACTTCCCGTAAGAGAAGAGTTTAAAAAATATCCACTCAAAGAATGGAACAAGATAAGCCAGGAATCCATTAAAAAAATTGTCTAGTTCACTCCCAACAGACTAAAAGAAGTGGTAGAAAGTAAATACTTACCGTCAAGGTGTTGAACTAAATTATTACTTTTAAAAAATTAATAAAAAGTAAAGTGTATCATTTTGACTGTGAGGTGAAATTCTTGTTCATATTTTGTTTGTTATTTTTTTTAAATAATAAAAGTTCAATGCTTTATTTTTTTTTCAAACTAATTGAAAATTGATATAAAGGAATGTACTGATGAATTTCTGCATTTGTTTCCTGTAGCCGTTTAAGTTTGTCTTTATATTTTCTTTCTCTCTACAGTTTGTATCAATTTCACTGTAAGCCACTGTAGGAATGATTATTGATATTTTTAATTTTTTTTCTAAAACCATCTTATTAACGTTGACACCTACGATACCCCTATATCTAATATGCTGGAAGTTTTTATTCTTTCTTTATAAGTAAAATACCTGGTTTTTTGTAAGGTATGATCAGATATGATGCCATGATCCTAGTAGAGCTTGACATGTCTCTTATTAATAATATGCTGAAATTCTAACTTAGGGTTTGAGAGAAAGTGCCGTCAATGAGTTCGAATTTCTTTTCTTTTATTTTTCATTAACTTCATATTGTACATATTGTTTCAATAGATTCATAAAGCCATATATTGCTTATTGCCTATAATTAAGCCTTATTGCAATATTTATTCAACAAAAGAAAAAAAAAAGATTTAAAAAAAAAATAAAAATCGCTGTAGTTCTTTCGATATCCACTTATAGAGCAACACCAGTAGGTTTGGAGCTGAAGAATTACACTGGCCAACACAATTTTTGTTTCCTTCATTTTTTTTATTGTTATTGGGTATTTCAAAGGCCCTGGCTATGAAAAAAATACTGGGAGATTGCTAACAGCTTTATTTTGTGAAATATAAATTTTTTCTGTTTTGATTAAAAATGTAAGGAAATTAATACATAATGTTAACAAAATTTTATTTTGTATACATTATTATAAAATGATCTCTAATACGATTTCCTTGAATAAACGACTTTAGGTAGATCTCTTTGCATAAAATATATGTGTATTCTTCTTTCAAAGTCGTCTAATGTGCAGTAGGTATGGATCCGTACTTGTTACTGCTGTGGAACAAAACACACATTAAACTTCTTTCGCTGCAGTCCTTAAAAAATATACCAATCCTTATGCTTGTAGTTTATTAAACCCATCTGTTGCAAAATACCACCAACATCGTTAAAAAAGACTAAATCCTTCTCTTGAGAAAAATACGAAAGAAAAAATTCTTTTCTGGGGTATAACAAGTAATGTTGGTTTCGGGATTAAGCAATTTTTTTCTTTTAAACGAGATGCGAAAAATTCTGAAGATTCTTTCGGCAAGTTCAGATCCCTCACTAAGTCATTTTGTTATTTCTGATTAAATGCTTGAGGTTCTGGAAGGCTACATTTGTAATCTGGATCAGAGTCATCACTTGATATATTTTGTTCGCGTCCACAGAGATTTGGATCGTCAGAGGATTTAGATGTGCTGGGTTATATACCTCTAGTGATTTTAACTGAGGTCGTTGAGCATAAGATAAGTTAGGATATGACCACTTACTTCGATTTTCAGGGTTAGTTCCGTTATTTTCACAACGCAGAAGTAGCAGACGTCACGATGGTTTTGAGGTTCTCGCCAAATCCTGCGAGTTACGAACTTCACTGCATCTCTTTTCCAGCTGGACCATAACCATAGACACACAACACATTTTTGGCAAACAATATTAGGAACCCATGGCTTGTCCTGATTGTACAAATCTATTTCGAAGTATTGATGATATGCAGTTTTTACTAATTCTGATATAGGTTTTCGATATTTTTCAAATATATATTCGCCACAAATATAGCAAAAACAATCTGGATTAAGCACACAACACAGCCTGGACGAACGCATATCGAAAACAACAACAGAATATATTCTACTGCCCAGCAAAAATTTAAAATCCAAGTAAAAATACCAAATAAGGTTGGTAAGCTATAACACAAAAACAAAAGCTGTTAGAGAAACGTTATTGTTATATTTACAAAATATCTATCAAATTGAGTTAGAAACAACAAAATACTCAAAGGAAATAAAAAAAATTTTTTGGTTTTTGTTGACCAGTGTTATCCTCTTTCATAAGACTGAAATCTACATAATAATTCTCCTATTCTATTATGGGAGGTGAGATTCATCAATGTTGGATAATATCAATGATGACATTGATGGAGAAAAAGAAGTATGGTGGTAGAATGGCCTGTCTAAATATGAATATTGCAGGCTAGAAGTAAATAATTGGAAAATATTTTTTATAAAATTCAATTATGAAGAATTTATTTTTGATTTAATTTTTAACAACTTACCTAATTTATACTTTATCCAGTAATAGCGCTTTATATAGAAGTTTTTTTTTTTTTAATTTTTGTATTCAAAAATATGGATTGTAGCCTTAAATCATAAAATAATAAATTAATAAATAATAAAATTGAGTGGAAATTGGAATAAAACAAACATAAATACTTTTTTTTAACAAAAGTTTTTTTTTATATATACGTTTATTGAAATTTACAACTGTACAAAATATATACATCAAGTAAATGTATTAACAACGATCATAATTACCTGTTAAAACTTGAATAGAACTACTCATCAGTAGCACTTTATTAAAAATTCTACACTAGAAGGTCTCTAGGCCATCTTCGTTTCAGACGCCTCGGAGGATTATCAGGAATGGAACGGGAAGCAAGCTGAGAAACTAACGGATTGAGTGATTATGGAGCTTACTATGAAAGGATAGGTATCTGTTGTAGGCTAATTCAGCAACATATGGAATATTAAGATCTTTATGGATAAGTTTATTGGTGACAAAGTAAGGAGCATTGAGGATTTTTCGAAGGATTTTGGATTGTAAGAATTGAATACGAGATGAAAAGGATGGTTTAGTGGAGCCCCAAAGCTCAACTCCGTAAGTTCAAATAGATCTAATCACAGTCATGTATATGAATCTTTTGTAATTAATTGGGAGCTTTGAACGTTTGTCTAGTAAATGTTGAAGTAGTCTGTAACGACGCACAGTGGGACGAGCCAACGTAATTTGTTAGACATTGGTTGAAAACAAAAATTTATATTTGTGGCTTGAATCACTTATAAAATGTTTGCTGTGGTCATTGTCGATAAACAACAGTAAGGTAAACATAATTTTATTACGTAAAAACAAGACATCAACATCGATATACTATGTTTGTTTGAAAGGTTCTCGCAAAGTTCCCGTTTTGTTAAATTGCATTAGAAATTGTTTACACATCCGATCTTTGCTGTTCACAGTTTTTAGCATGATAAAAAAAATTGGGAATAAAACGTTTTCCTGTAAAAATAATACTTACAAAAAAAAAAAAAAAAAGTGTGTGTGCTCTAGACCACATGGTGGAAGTGAAAACTTCATTGAACGTTTGATAACGTTAACCGAACAAAACCTTAGTTCTTATATACAATCTAAATGTTTTGGTTAACTTACTTGACCAATTTCATTTTGTTTTAATTCCAGGAACAAGTCGTGAGTAATTATTTAACACAATAGAATACGTTTTCCGGGGTTTCAAATGAAAAACCGATCACGAAAAGTAAACAAACGAAACAGGTTACAACAGCACGCTGGGATGCCGGGAGTCCTCAGTGTTGCCAGCTTATTACACACGCATGATTTTTTCCGATTTGTTGTATGCGCTGATTTGATGTATAGCTGATGATTTGATGTATAGCTGATTGTATTCTAAAGTAGAGTTGCGTATGATGCGTCATAATAATATTAATAAGGTTTGGAATTATTTTGAATATTTTGAAAAGACTAGATAGCGCACTGTACTCCGGATTCAGTGCCGAGTTCGCTCCGGATTCAGTGCCGAGCTCACGCTTAGTCGAGTCGAGCCGATTCTACCCGAAACAGCGTTACATATTCGGGCGTGACGGCTCAATCTCATTCACACCTCACAAAAAGTTTTGCTGAGCCCTCACAAAAAAGTTTTGCTGAGCGCGCCTAAAGAAGTTTTCACTTCAATAAATGTATTTAAATTTGAAAATTTCAACAAAAAATTGATTTTGTCACAAATGTTATCCACAGGTATTCACCAATAAAAATGCTTATAATTGATATCGGAATAGGTTTGAATGCTGACACTGATACGACGAATTTGAACGAATGGGCCCAATAATAAAATTTCTATAACCACAGTGTAGGAGCCTGGGGGATATAATTGATTACTTCAATTAAATAACTAAATAGTTCCGTTTTCGGTTGGGGACAATATTTAAAATAATTATCACCAATCAGGTTTCTGACAAACCGCAAATTGTTCAATTTTTTGGAAAATCCGATCGACCAAAAAGGCATAAAACACGTATAACTCACATAACGGTAAACGGATTGATTTGCAGATTTTTAAATTCGATAGAGCACATCAAAAATCATAGAAAATAATATCCCTTGAATCAAAACACGAAAAAACAAAATTAGATTTTTTTAAACACACTATTGGTTAACAGAGCAAAGTCCTGATATGGTGGGAAAAAACTGACTTTAGATTCGAATTCTACACCTTTGAAAACATAACCATATGAAATTTGAAGGCGATACAATAATTTTTAGATGCTCAAATACTAAAATGCGATGTCCAGAAAAAACATAGTTTCGTCCATCTGTGCGACGGACCGTTTCATGTCGGTTTTTTTTTTTTTTTTTTTTTTATAAATTCCATTATTGCCAGGTTCATTTTTATTTTACTTACATTTTCCGATATTTTTATAAGGGTAAAATATAGAATCGATTTTATCTTTTACTAGAAAGTTTATTAAAAATTATAAAAATATCGGTTTATCGAGAGAAAAATATCGTTATTTCCATATATCGTGTACAAATAACCATCTAATGTTTTCTAATGTTAATGTTAATGCTAATGTTTCGATTTTTTTTTTTTTTTTTTTTTTTTTTTTTTTTTTGTATGTTTTTATAACTGATCAAGAATGTTTTAGATTCGGCTTTAACACTAGTTTTCAAATTTAAAAAAAAAAAAAATCCATATAAGTGGCAAATATAACATCATTCCTAATTGTAATGATTATTTACATTAACTCGTCGATGGACTGAAATAATGAGAGATTTTAGACCATTTGATTTTTTTAGACGTCTGTAACAGTTAACGTTGTTGAAGCTGAAGTTTTCATGTAATGTGTATCTATGTTAGCTCAACATATATACTTGTAGCTAAAACTCCTACATAACGGGATCAAATGTCATTGCGGATAAGTAGCTGGTAGCATTAGGATCTTACCAGCTTATAACAATTTAAAATAATGGAAAGGAAGAAGCAGCCTCGCTGGAACTGTAACGAGATTTGCTCGTCTGCTAAGGCAGCTCTTTATTTGACAGGCCCAGTTCTCCTCCCCCAGGGGCGGCTTAAGGTCTGGAATTATTGTTATCCTCCAGGAAAAGAAAGTGGCTGCCTGGAGAAAATAAATTTAGGAAATTATCTCCTGGCGGTATTTTTTTTTTTTTTGCGACTTGCTTCTCTCCCCCCTAGTAAAGTGGGTGGTGCCCTTTTATGAAATTATCTACATACTCCACAGAGCTCGGGAATATGGGTAGTATTTTGGTTGGAAAATACCTTTTCTACTGTCATATTTAACATTTATCAGCAGTCATTAATTGAATGGGTCCGCCGAAAAACGTTTTAAGCAACAAAACAAATTTTGAGTAATCAATGAAAGAAAATCATAATCTAAAGTTCTTGTTAGTTTTGTAAGTTAGATTTTATTTTCACCTTGTAATTTGTCATATTTACATGTACAATAACATAATGGATTACTTTATCATTATATGATGTACTATTTATTATAAATTTAACAACCTTTAAAATCGCCACTTTGGAAATTTTGTCGCTTAGAACGTTTTTCGGCGGACCCATTCAATTAACTAAGCATGAAATCATAGTAATATGATCCGTTCATTAATAGGTCATAATACCAGTCCAGAAGCCTGAATCCATCAGATCGGCCTACCTAGCGCTACACCGAGAGTCCCAACACATTACGTTTACTTTAAGGCACAATTCACACAGAACGGACGTCGGGCAGAGACGTGGCGCGGACTCTTCCGCGTCTCTCCTATTAAGCAAACGTTCCAATTCAAACAGAAGTGACGTGGCGCGGGCGGTCGCCCTCCCTTTGTTTAAAACTAGACTAGACTAAATTTAATAAAATTTGAGTAGAAAATAGGCTCTGTAGCTAAAACAGGGACTAAAATACAGGCTTCCAGATTATCTGAATTCTCTCAAAATGTGTCATAAATAGTGTTTTTTTAAAACTTCATTATGAACGATTTTAAAAATCAGTTAGTTTGCTATAAACTAAGAACAATACACTGTTATTACTGCCAATGCTTCTATATATAAATAGATGGCTAAACCACTTATATAGAAACATATTAGTCTATTGGTGATTATAATGTACGTTTATATTTCCTTGAACTTTTTTTAATGCTAATATATAATTTGATATAATTATAATACAATTTTAACTATTAAAAATATACTTCATTGAAAGCTCTGATTAATCCAACCGTTGGCCGAATCGCTCTACCCCTTGGTCTCTCAGGGCTCGGATCAAGGAGGTTCTACTGTATGTCTTTATAAAATAATGTATACAAATATTTCAAATATTGTATCCATCCATAAAGACTACGACGGCTGTCAAAATAAATTAATACAGCTGAATACACAAAAAGAGAAGATATTAGTAATAAAAATATATATATTTATCGCGGAAGGTGAGAGGGCTCGTGTAGGGAACTAAAAGCCACATCCATCATCTAATCCTCGGGGCTTTTTCTGTAATGGACAGCTGGCGTAATCTGGTGGCTCCGAGGATGAATTAATATATCTAAAAGGTTTCATTACGTGAAAAATTTAACGTTATTTTGAAAATTATTTTTTATTAAATCTCTATTGTATTTTTATATCGTTTTCAAGTTTTTAGATCTTATTACCTGATTAAATAAATTGTTTACCATAAATAGAATAGAATAGAAAGATAATTTTATTCTGAGACAAAGTTCCTTAGAAATATCAAATAAGAACTAAAATATTCTAATAGATATGTATGAGGAGATCATCCTACGATGGATTCCTGGGCATTGTGGACTTTCTGAAAACGAGATGGCAGACCAGTTGTCCAAGGAGGGAGCTTCAAGCCCGCAGTTCGACTGAACCTTCAGCTTTGAAGAAGTTAAAACCTTAATAAAATGGACAATTAATCGAGTAAACAACAAGAAGTAAAAATCCAAATCATGATTCAAAAGATGCCATTTATGAGAACAGGTCTTAATCTTTTATCCAGGAAGTTTTGTATTGGTTCCAGTACACTCAGCGAGTGCGGGTAAGGTGAGCACAACGCTGAAGACTTACTCCAAACAAGCAGGCCTGTTTTTGGAGACTCACCTACTAAAGTAAGAAGAAAGATATATGGAGCCAGGAGGACCCTAAGAGAACCATCTAAATTTTTCATTTTAAATTCCGATTCGGCCGTATAAAGGGAAGAATGAAAAAGAAGAAGAATTAAAAAAATAAATACATTTAGATCTGGTCAGATATATATTAGAATGAAAAAAAATAAAGAAAAAAAAAAAAAATCAACATTAAAGATAATATCTTAGATAAAGCAGAAATATCGCAAGAGCCAACAAAATGGAATTTGCCTTCCTAAAAAAGAAGGATATATATAATAAAAATATCTCTCTATTGAGGCTAAATTGCGTCATTATAAAACAGTTGTTCATCCAGAATGCTTGTTTCTCAACAAAAAGGGAGAAATTGAAAATATGGAAAAGAAGGAGAGAAAATTATTAAGGAAAATATTAGGACCGAGAAAGACTGAAGAAGGTTTTAAACTAAAAAGTAATATGGGAATATATAAAACATTGAAAGGTTGAGTGATGCAATGGGGAAACGTAGATTGACCTTTTGTGGGCATTTGATGAAATGGAAGAAAGAAGACTGACCAAAATATTTTCCAGCACAGCCTCTAAAAACAGAAAAAGTATACATGGATACAAATGGTAAAGGAGGATATGAGTGTGGCAAATATACAGTGGAATTCAATGTGGGATAGAGACAAATTTCGGACAGTAGTCAACAGGATAAAATTTCCGGAAATGGTTAAAACACAAATTAACAGACGGTGGTAAGATGAAAGAAGAAAGCATCAGGCAGAGGTAATGAAGAGATAAAGGAACGGAAGAGCAAGAAATGAATTGTTGAGAGTGGTCCACAGATGGCCGAACTCGTAAGAAGAAGAAAGATAATATATTCATATATTCTAACTAAAGATCTAGAAAGGAAAATAAAATATTTTAAAAAAAATAATAATAATAAAAATAATGAGAGTACTCCGCAATTTTCTGCTTTCATTCTGCGAAGATTTGCTTTCCCATCGGATAATAGAACGGGCACGATTTCCTCCAAGAGAACATGAACTAAGTATTTCGGGAGTATTAGAAAATAACGGTACTTCTATCCTCTGTTGGCTTTCATTTTTAGACGATTTCATTCGGTTTTGATTTCCTAACTTTTTTTTTTTAATAATTGTTTATTGATATTTACAACTGTATATGCATCAAGTAAACAATGATGGAAAATTATAACAATGACATGTCAACAATTAGTAATCAACTACCATTAGTAGCACTTCAATAAAAGTTTTATATATTAGAAGGTCTCGCGGCCATCTTTTGAAAGGTCATCGGGAATCATGTGCGAAGAAAGTTTTGATTCTAGAGAATATGAGTAGTTATGGAGTTAACTGTGAAAGGATAGGTATATATATGGTTTGGGCCAAATCAGCAACATATGGAACATTAAGATCTTTATGGATAAGTTAATTTATGACAAAGTAAATATCACAGAGGATTTTTCAAAGGATTTTGGATTGTAAGGACTGAATACCAAATTAATTGTATTTTTGAGAGAAACACCAAAGCCTTAAAAATTAATATTTATAACAACTTTTTTTTTTATATAAGCTTTTTTTAACTTCGCCTGTATGTAACAGAATCTTGCATATTAATTTTTCCCCATTTCCAGCTATCTGATTATCTTGAAAATTTGCACATGTGTCAAGGACCAATGACAATACAATAATTGCACAAGTTTGTTTTAATATCCTTACTTGGTCGAGTCGAAATACTCCCCAAAAAAGGGGCTCTGCCTTGCAAAAGGTGGAGTAGTAGATTTTATGATTCATGATGATTTATGAAGAGATGGGTCCTGAGAATAAAATATCAAAAATGTGAATGCATTTAATAAGAGGAAAAACCGAACATTTTTGCACTTTTTTCAGATTTTTGCAAAAAAAACATATACAAAAATGATTTAAATCGAAAAATGTGTTATTTACAAAATAAAAGTTTATTAAATTGTGCGACGAAAGACATCTCTTAAGCTGAATTTGATTAAGAAATTTAGCCACAATCGATTGTCAAAATTCGACGAATTTCGCCAAATTTCTTAAAAAGTTAGTTATGGTCATGTTTAAGAGTCCAGAAAACAAAAATGGCTAGTCAAATAAAAAAAAAATAAATGTTATATACTAATAGTTGTAGATCATTAGATTTTGTCTAAGATAAATTTAATTTATTTATTTAAATATATATTTGACTTTAATAATGATTGTAATGTGTGATTTTGTTTATTATATAAATAAATAAATAAAAAAGTTCTTTATTTATCCTGGGACCTTAAGTCCCTTAAGAATAAAAAATAATGTGCAATCAGGGGCCTTCAGAGCCTCAAGATGGTTATGAAATATTATTAAATATAATAAAATAGTAATTAATAATGATAACAAATAAAAATTAAGCTTAGAAATATTGACAAAAAGCAATGAAAATATTTTAATTCATTTTTTGAATCAACTGTGTAAAAACAATAAAATTTCGCGTACATAAACTTTTATATTTTATATAACTATTATGAGAGTTTTCATGGATTTAGATGGACAGTAAGTAGTTAAATAAGTGATATTTGAAAGTGGAAAGAGTGTTTGAGTGGCGAATGGTGTAAGGGATGGAGTTCCATAGGGACGAGGAGCGGATTAGGAATGATCTGTCCAAAGCAGCGGAGCAATAAGCAGGAGTGTACAAATCTGATGGGCGGGAACGGGTTTGGCGGGTAAGAACAGAGGATTTGAGCTGAAGGAGTTGAGAAATGTAAAGTGGGCGTTAGGATATCACTGTTTGGTAGAGAAAGGATGACAGAAAATACTGGCGAAGGTAGGAAGGAAAAATAGGACGGTAAAATTGTGAAACATGGGCGTTCCTGGGAATCCCGAAAATAAAACGAATGCTTTTCAATCAGTTAAACAGTCTTGAACAGAATATTGTATAAACATTAACTTTAATCAGTCATTTAAGATCATAATTGAGTAAGAAGTAGAAAATAAATTCATATTGTAAATAAAAATAAAATGTTCTACATAACTTCATAAAATGTTCTACATAACTACAACCCATGAAGGGTCTTGGGTTCAGTACTTAGGTAAGGATGTACTGTTTCTGAGCCAACGGTTGTGAAAGGAGCAGCTCTAGCCGAAATCACACTCAACCGCCAAGTTTGTTTCCCCAGTTAAGAGTACCCATTTTATAGAGGCTGGGTGCGCCCCAAGAAGGTCCCCCGACCTCGAAGTGAAGACCGAAATAAAAGAAGATAAATTTTCTGCCTTTAGTGGGACTCGAACTCGTATCCGGAAGCTTGGTGTTCTAGTGTCTTATCCACTGGGCTACAGCTTCGTTCAATGTTCTGAACCTAAATTGTTGCTATTAATAAGATTCCAAAAATTATAATTCTATAAGGCCTACTAATGGCTCACTGATTTCGTTACAATATGCATTAAATAGTAAAACTAGAATTATAATTGGCCAAAACTTAAATTTAATAACATAATATTACTATTAAACATGACTTCACAACTTTGCCTAACAATGTCTCGCTCTTACAATAAGAAGTATCACATATTGCCGCCATGGCTTAGTTACTTAGCAACGAGTCTAAAAATATCAAGGCGAGTCTAACTTCCTTAGCAACGGCTGTCAGTGCTGATTTCGTTACACTATAGCTCTGTAGCCGTATGTGAAAACATATTTCCAGATCCTATATGTCCATTTTAATTTTTACGTCAGATAGATCCAAAAGAGAAGATGATGTGGTTAAAATTTGGCACAGATTGGTTCAGTAGTTTTCGTGGTTAGTTATCACAAACGAAAAATGGCTTGTCCTTTTATTTTAAACTCGAGATATAAAATTAAATAGTTTAATGCTTTTTTTTTTTCTCGGCTTCTAGGGCCCATTGGAACGGCAAAATACGTGTCTAATATTTTTTGACCAGGAACCTCCAAAAAAATTGGCAACAAGATACGTGAGAGACTGAGGGTGTCCTCCCCTTGTAAGTAAAAGAATATATTTTTTTAAAAAGTATATTTTTCGAAAATGCTGGAAAAGTTTTACCAAACTTATTGATATATGGAAAAGACATGTCAACATTAGTGTAAATAAGTAAAACATAAGTGTTTATAAGAGAAACAACATTTTAACCATATTATTGGGATAATTAATATTATTATATATTTAAACGTATTATATGAAATATGTTTAAAATTTTAAAACCAGCTTGTTGAATTGAGCTGGCCGGCTAATAAGATAGCTGAGGTACCTTTAGTACTTGATGAACCACCTCCTCAGCGTTAGCTCCATCCTTTCTTCTTTTGAAGGCTCTTCCTTTTCATAATGAAGGGCTAAGCAGTCCCACGAACCTTTCTTCGTCTTTTTTTATAATTAACTTTCCATTTCCTCGGGGTTTCAAGTGGAAGTTTTTGTACTGTCTTCTAGATCGTAAATTTTTAATTTAATTTTTTTTTTTTTTGTTAATTTCGTTATTTCTAGTTTTTCACTAATTTATTCCTATTCTATATCTTCCTATTCTGTTCTTAATATATTTTCAGAAGCAACAAAGAAGTCTATCAGAATGTGGAGAGAATATCTGAGACTATGTGGAAGAGGAAATTGACGTTTCTAGATTGACAATTGAACAGATAAACAATACAGATATTCAACTACATCTGGAGGAAGGATATCACTATAGCGTGGGTAAAAGAAGTTAGGAAACACCTGGAACAGTTTAACATTACAGAGTCCCAAATGTTGGAAAGAGGTACATTTAGGAGTAGAGTGGAAGGGTTTCAGCTGAAAGAAGGCCTAACGTTGTAGCGTGATCCTAAGTGGTCAATTCGCTAGTTTAAAAAAAAAGAAAAAAAAATGCATTTAAATTTTAATGCTGTAAGTAAAGTGTCATGGACACAGCCGTGTGTTGTACGTGAATACGTTTATGTACCGGGTTATATTTTTTAAATAAAATATTTTTATTTACGTAAGGATAAAAGCAAGGAAGCAAATATTTTTGTTATTAAATACTTATTAGTTAGGTCGATACAAGATATATCGAGATAACGGTAAATCAATACAGGCATTTCGTTGTTGAAGAAGTTTCAATATAAGACGAATTGAACTCGCTGACCATTAAAATTAAACTCTCCTACTATCATAACTAGTAAGATCAGGTTCGTAATCGGGAATAATATTAGCGATGTTTTTGGAATATTTTAACAACGATCGTAACATATAGAGTTTAATTTCTGCTAACGCTTTCCCGGGTGGATATACACAGACCCGGGTATGAATTTGAAGATGCCATTGGCCTTTACCTTTACTAGACAGACATCACAAGGATTTGCGTTTTTCATTTCCAAATAAATTTCTGGTCAATGTTAACTCTATGTTTATTGCAATCAGTGAAGCTATTGATATTGCGATGTATTGCGACTTATGATGATGATACCGCTACCGATGATGTCTTATGGTATTACAATATGATCTCAGATCAAAGCTAGGCAAACTCACTGGCATGGAATTTTCCATCCAAGTTTCGCTGATTGCCAAATAATCAGTTTATTGATCAATAATACTTATATCAATAAAAGTGCGCGACCAAGCTTTGTGCATTGATGGTGGTAATCAGTATAAAACAGTGCTGATAGGGAACTATTACATTCCCGGCTGCTTGACACGGTCATATGGTGTTTTATTACTTCCATTCGATTGTTCTTGAGAATCCCTTTCCAACCGTATACGGTCTTTGTATTTGGTTTTGGCTTTTTGAAGCGTAAAGGCCGACTTGATATATTTTTAAAAGTAATATTTTTTTATTCTAACACCTTATTATATTCACTGTCACTACTTTAAACTAATGTTTTATATAAAATCGATAGCTTTTTACGACAGCTGAAGATTAAAACTTAAACGAACATCGTAGCTTCACCGAGTCAAAAGTTATAATAATTGCAATATAATACGCAGCAAAATAACCTCAAAATTGCGGCGCTTCCCCGTCCACCGCGCGCGATGCGATGCGTCACTGTTCTCGCTTGTCGTAATGAATTCTTTGATCCTTTAGCTATCGAGTGGTATAATTTAATTTTTGATGCAGAAGATAGATTCGAAACTACAACGCAAACTCTATCCCCTGATTTTGTTATCATTAGGCTTTTTGGTTTGCCCCCCCCCCAAAAAATTCAAATTTTATTAATATTATAGAATAATAATAAATTCATATAATATTATACAGGGTGAGTATCTCTGAGGGTAAAAAAAAAAAAAAAAAAAAAAAAAAAAAAAAAAAAAAACTATATCAAAAATGTAGAAAAATGCTGCATACCTCACCTTTCTATTCCAATCCGTTATAGATATACTTAAGGAAACAACTTTTTACAAAGACCTGAAGACTTTTAAGGAAACAACTTTTTTTTTTTTTTTTAATAAAAGCTGTATTATATCCATTTTGTTTAAATATTTTTCAAATATTGACCATATTTTCGGATTAGGCATTACATTTTCTATAATAGCAGAGTATATGTAACCTTGATTTTTACAATAAGAACAGCATGATCTTTACCTTATTTGGGGAAGTTACAATGTCTTGTATTACTTCAACGCTCACTGTTTACGAAAAAACTATCCACAAAACTGCAAATCTCACAAAAGCTTGAAAATTTAATCACCTTTCGAATGATATGTTAAAAGTAATGATTTTTTTTCGATTTCATGGAAACATTCACTTTTGAAACCGAAAAAACCTGGTCTTCTCATTTGGCATACAAATCAGATAATTGTGTAAATAAAACATTATGACAATCCCTTAATGGAAATGTGCATTTTAAACATACCAAACTCTTCATTGGAATAAAAAGCAAAGAAGAAAATTATCTTTTAATAGAATATAAAGGAAAACTTTCAATAAAGCGACACCCGATCAGAGGATCATATGTTATTACATTTATTTATTTATTATTGTTATTTAGGATTTATTTTAGTAGATTTAAATGTAATGTTTGAAATCCAATGGTAATAAACATAGACTTCAATTTTTCCGTTAGCTTCTGAATGCAGATTGTGTTGAAGAATACTACTTTTTGAGGTGAATTTTATGGGCAGATGAGTCTGTTTTTACAAGGGAAGGCGCATTTCTGCCTATCCATGTATATCGTTGGTTTATATTTGAATTGATTTTATCTACTCAGCCATTATAGAAATTTAATGCTAAATCCGAAAATGTGGTCAAAATTGGTAAAATATTTAAACAAAATGGAGGATATTACAGCTTTTATGGAACTATATCTGCAACGGATTGGGATAGAATGGTGAGGTCTGCGGCATTTTGCTACATTTTTGATCTAGTTTCACCCATTTTTTTTTTTTTACACTAAGAGATACTCACCCTGTATACATATAAAAACAAAACGAATACATCCATTATGGTAGATCGAAGCCCTCTTGAATTGTGTATGAAAAATGGGGAAAACAAAAAACCGTTTTTGGTATATTAACGAAAGAATAACCAGTATTATCTGCATTATTAACCTAACTTCTAATCTTTTAAGGTTTTGAATTATTGGTTAAACAATGTTTTTTCACAATTGCTATGATCGAATAGTAGCAATAGAATATTATTTCTTATTTTTGTTGCATTATTCTTACTTCATAAAGGATTCAAGAATAAATAAATTTAAAAGTTTGTATAATGCATTAAAAATAAAAACGTTATCCATATAATAATGTTTTAAAAATGAATCAGATTTTAAAACAAATAAAAAAAGAAATTATTCACGCCGTGAATTGACTTCGAGGTTAGGATGCCGTTCTTGCGCACACCCAAACTTTGTACAGTGAGTATTCCTATTGTTGTAAAGTTACTATGAAATTGACTGTGACTGTGGTTGTGATCTGAACAATAAGAATAACAAGAATACTTTCCTCCCTATTCTAACTTATGCAAGCGAATCTTGGACCATCACTTCCAAACATGAAAGCCAAATCCAAGCCATGAAAATGCGCTATTTAAGAAAAATTGAAGGGAAAACAAGAAGAGATCGTGTGAGGAACTCTACAATAAGAACAAACTTATACCTGAGGCCGGCAGAAGAAATTATCCAAGAAAACTAACTCAGGTGGTTTGGGCACGTCTCGCGAATGGCTGAAGACAAAATTGCCAGAATTACCCACGAAGCCAAAGTAGAGGGAAGACGACTACAAGGAAGACCAAGAAAGACCTGGGAGGAAGGAATCAAAGAGGCCTTTAACAGAAGAGGAATGGACTGGAGGAGAAGGCAGCTGGTACAAGACAAGGCTTCTTGGGTTAGGCTCTATAAGAAGGAACCTCACACTGCTCGGCGGTAAAAGAGGGTCGGATTAAGTAAGTAAGAATAACTGATGATGCCTGTTTGTTGAGAAACATTTTAAATAAATTATACATTCAGAGACCATTGGTTTTATTTATAAAGGTGATCCTTCCCCTCTTACTTTAATTTTATAAATTACCCCAACTTGAAGATAACAGATCTTCTTGTTGATAATAAAAGTGAGTATCTTTAATTAGGGGAAAACAGTGATTTTTGCCACACCTTCTCCTTTCATAACATCTTAACCAAAGTACTGAACCTTTTATTTTTTTATACTTTAAAATTATTTCATGAAAAATAACTAGATTAGCCTTTGTTTTCTTTTTTATTTAACATAATATTGATAAAACCTGAATATATTCCGAATTGTAGATAACAATTACATCGTATTTGCTAGATGTTTGGTCTCCTGCTGTTCGTATCCTACCTCAGCAGCTGGACAAAGGCTGTCTGCCCTGGAGAGTGCAGCTGTGGTCTGGACCCGATGGGGAGGAAAATGGTCCACTGTTCTAGAGGATCCATGTCCATCATACCAGTCGAGCATATGGAGTCAAATATAGAGGTATTGTACCATAGTTATAGTAATGTTTTGATCTTAACTTTTAAAAAACTGTGTACCAATATATATGGATTTTAGGATTGGAAAAAAGATGATCAGGGATGCTGTCAAAGAGAAACACGACGCACAGTGGGCAATATGGCCGATTTAGGTAGACAAAATTCTGAAAATTGTCCATATTTAACCTTTGGGGTCCTAAATTGCGGGAAAAATAATTTAAAAAATCTAATTAATTTTTTGACACGATTAGCAAGCGCACAGTGGTCAAAAATCAAATTTATTGGCTAAAATCTAAAACTTTCCTGCATTTAATGTTTGAAGTCCCAGAATACGGGAAAAGTAATACAACAAAGTTAATTATCGGTATAAACCTGCTAATGATGTATTTTAAATCATTTAGGAAACTTTAAATTATAGATTGTAAAACTTTTATTTATTATTTTTTTTTTTAATAATCAATGTACATTAAATACAATTTAAATCAATCACAGAACTAAAATTAGGCTTAATTTATAATAATTATTAAAGTTAATTAAGCACAGGTAGATGAATAAAAAAAAATTATGATTATCAAACAACTAATTATCTTCTTTACTTGTATCATAATATGATGATCTAGATTTCTCTGATAACTCTGGCTCTGACATGTCATCATTTAGTTTCTCATGATTTAAGGTTGGTAATTGTTCGTTCGGAGTAGTGCACTTTAGTAAATATAGCACATCTGAATCTAACGGTATTTTATTTTTTTTAACAGGTTTTCGTAGTGAAGCAACAATAGGGTCCGCTGAAACTAATAGCATTGTCAACAAATCACTATTTGTTGCTATTCGTGAAATTTTTCTCGTATTCCGTTCCCTGAAACGTCGAAAATCTTTGTTTCTGGCTTCCTGAGCCTCTTCAGTCAATTGTCCAATTGGAAGATATTGATTTTCAATAATCTGAATGCTATGGTCGAAGATTTTATGAATCGTGGGAGTCACACCGTACCAGAAATACAAATCTAAGTAGAGCCGATTGGTTTCAGACGTGTATTCGTTGAACTTTTCTACATCAATTTCGTATCCTGATGAAAGACACTGAAGGATAACCCCGAATCGCTTTATGAGAGCTTCATCTAAACCAGTGATAGAAGCAGTTATATCCGAATTTTTGAAAAAGCGTCGAGCCATGTTACCATCATTGGTGTTGCCGAATCCTTGTTTTGGTTGGTCTACATTAAGACCTAACTGGACTTTGAATTCTTTTTGAATCTTTGCCTTATTTAAAGTAAATGCTTTTCGATCTTCCTCGGTTTTCAAAGTTTTTTTTTACCTTTAAAATTTTGTTGGATTTTAGAAGGCAAGATGCTGTCAATTTCTAAAATGTAAACAATTTCGCTATCTCACACATTTCGATTAAAACGAAATTTTAAGGTCATCTAGAAACCGTAAAACTGCGTACTTTAGCCCAAATCCGGAGGTCACAGAATGTCCCCTTATTGATATATCTCAAGTTACAGCTGACCTTCAATTTTTTCATTCACATCAGTTTTTGTCAACTAAAATCTGGAGTAATCCCAATTTTACCATCGTAATCGGTTGAACGCAGCAGTTGTTATGGCCGTTAGAAATTGTTTATGAAATGTCAACTTCAAAATTTTCACTTCCTCAGAAGTGGTAAAAAAGTCAATATTTTTTTAATTTTGATAAAATTCCAAATATAAGGGTTTTATGGTGCTTTTATGAATCGAGATTTGAGGTCAGTTGTTCATGAAAAAAAATGTCCACTAATTTACAGCGGATTTCCTTGGAATTTTATCATTTTTTTAGAGTTTTTGAGCAACCTAAAGCAGGGTGGTGTCCTGTGCATAACTGAAGTATTTTTATATCAAATAGCATACATAACTGCAATTAAACGTGAAAAAATCATTTCTCCATCTTGACTGAAAGCTGAGAAAAAAAATAATACGTGAATTTCATATTTTATTTGTTATCTCGGCTCCTAATGCCCATTGGCTGCTATAACTCTAGTTTAGCACTATTTTAGGTCCCTACTACCCACACTCAATTCGGCATTCAAATCTGAGTTACAACCCCAAACGTCCCCTTGTGAGTTTTTAATATTTCAGTTCATAATCTTAATTCTCGGGTAACAAAAATATCTTTAGAATAACAACAAAACAGTACGATGAAAAATAAGTCCGTGTTTAAAAATAATTTTTTTTTTTTTTTTTTTTTTTTTTTTACGTAGAATCGATACTTAATAATTAAATAACTAGGCATTCATACATATAAACGATCGTTATATTCACCGGTATCGATCAGTTCATATTATTTTTCATCCTTTTAAAAATTGTTTTAATTTTAAAAAGGACACTCTTTCCCCCGTTTAATCCCATCCCCAAAACATTAAAGGATACTACGAATATTTTGAAATCTGTCGGGGTCTAACGATTTATTAGGACCAAAAAAAAAAACATTTAGTCAAAATTAATATATTATGTTTCCACATCCTTTTTCCTTGTCTAATTAATGAACTAACACCGTTCAAAAAGTAATCTATGTCTTCAGGTCCTGAATATCACTGCTCCAGAGAACCTAGAGAACTGGCTGACGTTGGGACCAGTATTCCAGAGATTCCTGAACCTGGAGGAAGTGCACATAACTCGCTCAAACTTACCCGCCATTGGCAAGCATACTTTCTGGGGTGTGCCGTCTCTCAGAGTACTCGATTTAACATCTAATAACATATCCCAGGTAAGTTAAAATGCTTCAATAAACAAAGGAGAGAGTATAAGTCCCGGATCTTCATTTTTTTATTAAAAAAAGAGATAATAGTACAAACTTATATAATAGATCCATGTGTACTATTGTGTAAATACAGTTAGTAATTAATATATCTATTTAATAACTGAATAATAATTATTATGAATTCAACAATAAAATAAACGCGTTACATCATCACATCTATCAATTAAAACGCTTATCACCTTAGCGACATTTTACCTCTCTACAAACCTTCAAATCGAACGATGTTACATCAGTTCTGCCTTCCAGATATGGAAGTCCCATACCCCCATGGAAACCCATCTTATTGAGAAATTGTTAATGATGATTCGTTTCCTAGTAGACATGTCTTGTTCGACAATCAAATGTTTTGTGCAAAAAAACAATTAATAATAGGTACTTAATAAAAAAAAAAAAGAAAAAAAAAAAAAAAAAAAAAAAAAAAGAGGGCTCAGTAGACTAGGTTAATCGAGTTCCCAGTGTATATATATATATATATATATATATATATATATATATATATATATATATATATATATATATATATATATAAAATATATATATATATATATATATATATATATATATATATATATATATATATATATATATATATTTTATTCAGCTCAACAACCTGCAAGCTAGTCTTGGCTTCCTCTTACAGCAATCGCCACTCGTTACTGTAATCCAATCCCTTACTCCGATGGACCTACAATCCCCTTCCACACAGTCCGACTACCGTAACCTGGGCCTCCCAACTCTGCGCCGCACAGTGGGACGAATGGCCCTAATTTCCAGACATGCACTAAAAATTGGAACTATTTTATTGCAATCTCCGACCACTTTGCACCATCTTCTAACATCTTAGGAATAAGAAAATGTGGAAATTTTTTCAGAAATACATTGTGAAAATGCTGTTTTTAAAATAAAAATGTAATGAAAATTGACATAAAAATACACGAAATTATATTTGGTGATTATTATTGTTCCAATAACTTTTTAAATTTTACTGATAATTATACCTCATAATCTCAAATAAAAAATTACTTTCTATTTCGTACTAGTCTATTCAAACTAAAAAAAGATTAGTAGTGATGGTTTTATCATTAGATGTAATTAAGATTTTATAAAACAACGACATGTGGAGTAACTTTCAGGGTGTTTTGAGTACATTATTGCGTGTTGAAGAAAACGTCCAAATTTGTCCAAAAAATTGACTTCATAGACTTTTACTTTAGATATTTAATGAGATAAATACGTTCCATATTTTTCCCAATATGGCCGAATTAACCCGTGGTTAAGCATAGTTTATATATTTCTAATGTTGTAATTCGACCTTATTAAACCATCAACCTTTCTTTATTTTTATTTGTACCTTTCGCAGTTATGAAAAACAAAACAATATTTGAAATTTTTAGTTTAGAATTGTATTTTGTTAATTTCAAAATGTTTAGTCTTAGTTATTTTCTTTTCTTACGTTTTCCCAGATTGCAGTAATGGTAATAGGCGCCCTGCATTAGGTGCATATATTTCTACGCGTTCTCATGCATATATTTCTCGACATAACGCATACTTAAATAAATATTTATACAAACTATTATTATAATAATACATAAAATATTTTTAGAATAATACTAAAATAATTTAACTTTAATTTAAAATAATTGAGTTAAGATGAAATTTAAGCAACGATTATTAAATGAATTTATACGCTAATTGATGAATAGAATAAAGATTGGAGAAAAAAAATAATTGAATAAAAAAATATATAAATGAATAAAAAATAGAAAAGATAGAAGAAGAAAAAAGTTAATATTATTAGGAGTATGAAAAATTATACAGGCAGTTTATTCGTTGCACTCCATGATCTCAACGTGATCCATAAATAGTCTTACAATTAGTTATTGTATAGTTGTTTGTTGTTAACAACAATAACAGCCATAAAAACATATAAGCAGCAACTGACCCATCAGACTGTATCCAGATACATGTTTTGATAGCTTGAAGCCATAGTCAACTTTTTTTTTAAATCATCACTTACTTAACTATCGCGGGAAGTCGGGGTTAATTAATTATAACAGGTTATTGTTTTGTTTTTTCATTTAAATGTCGACAAACCATGATTTCTTAAATATTTAAAAAGTCCGATCGACGAAAAAGGCATACAACACGTATAACTCACATAAGAGTAAACTGATTGATTTCAAGATTTTTTTTAATTCGATAGAGCACATCAAAAATCATAGAAAATGATATCCCTCGAATCAAAACACGAACAAACGAAAATTGGATTTTTTGGACACACTATTGTTAAGAGCAAATGTCTTGAAATGACAGGCAAAAACAGACTTCAGATTCAAATTCTACACCCTTGAAAACATACCCAAATGAAATTTGAAGTCGATCCGAAAATTGTTAGAGGCTAAAATTGCAATGTCTAGAAAAAACACCGTTTCGTCCCACTGTGCGCCGGCCGGATGTCTGTCCTATTAGAATTATTTTTGGTACCGACCCGTCCGATATCCGCACAAGTTAACCTTCCTACCTTAATAATAGCTACAATATCAGGCTCGTTATAGAGACTATAGATTTCTCTATTGCTACGCCTTCTATATTGTCCATTTTCATAGGTGGGTCTGTGTGTTCTACGGAGGATTTTCCTTTCCGAAATAAGGAGGTCTTTGTTATCAGCATTTGTATTGGTCAAGGTCTCAGAGCCATATGTTAAAACGGGGGAATGAGGGTTTTGTATAGGATTACCTTAGTGCACTGAGAGACAAGGCTGCTAGAAAGGTGCGAGCAGAGTCTATAATAACTGCGATTCGCTGAGATCATAAATATATACATTATTTTTTTTTCGTAATTAAATTAGATACCGGTTCCTTAAGCTTTTTATCACTAATTCTTCCTAGTATAGAAACATAATACGTTTTTTTCATAAAATTAAACCTTTACCTCACAAAATTATTTTTTTGGGATCTGAAATGGAGTTCCGAGAGATAATGCGGTATGGTTTATAAACCTCGTTGAAACAAAATCTATTTTAAAAAAAATTTAAAATACCAGAAATAAATATGAGTATTGAACGGTTACCAAGGAGACAATTTTGTAAATTTTGATTTCAAAGTTATAAAACCATGGTCGAGATAGGAGGACAATTTAATTTTGATAGAAGTACCTCCATACCCTGAGGTCAGGAGCTCACGAGCGAGCCATCAAGATGAGAAATCGCCTTGGTAGTGAGGAGAGATGTTTCGGCTATTTGTCACGAAATAAAGAAGAGAAACAAACCGAGAAGAAATATGGCGGCGAAGAGACGAGATTAATGGAGCGTTGTGGCAGCCACGGCCTCCTGGATTTGACAAGTGTCCTGTGTCCACTGCCTTCCCAATCGGTTATTAATGAACTTCCCAGCAAAGCCCGGAAAAATAGCAGCGAGGGTTTACTTTTCAACTTTGAACTCATCTCCATAAATATGGCATCGATTTCCATAAATTTCAAAGAGGGAGTTCACCTTAGATATTATAATTTCAAATTCCAGCCGTGTATAAAGTTTTGTATCTATGTTTTAGTATTCGCTCTTGTTTTGTTTTTTTCTTTAAATCATATGAAATATTTATGAAAATTATATGCGGAACACAGAACATCTTTTGTAAGATTTTCACGAAAATACGAAGTTTATGCATAAATTAGAACTCTTTAAAACATGGTGATCCAGAATAAATTGTAAAGTACATAAATAACGCAAAAATGATTCTTAAGTGTTTACATATATTCAACTTTTACATATTTATATTCTCGGTACTGAAGCTCGTGGGTTTAAATATCACGTGGGCTGGCTAAAATTTATTGTGTGGCGGACCCACGTAATGAATCTTTACGTTCCCACCCTGGCTAGAATAGGTTAGTAACCTGTAGGATAACCTGTCCTTTCTGTCTTAGTTGGAGTACATAAGGACGTTATGCCCAATAAACAAATCAACATATTTATATTTTTTGTTCATTGTTTTTAAGCACCTAAAGTATATTACATAAAAAAACGTTTTGCCAGTTTTTTCTTCGACAGTCCGAGGCACTCCCATGTATCTCACTTCTATTCCCAATTAAATAGCCTTTATCCTTTGTTGAAACTTCTTGTCCTACAGTATCCATTAATGACATCTCTTTAATCCCAGTAAGGACTCCGTCTGGACAAACGACTTACTTGGAAGACTAAAACCACTCGTCATTTTCGATTTCATCAACATTTACTAGACAAACGTTCAAACCGTCCGATTAATTACAAAAGACTCATTTACATGACAGTAATTAGACCTGTATATGAACATTCGGAGTTGAACTTTGGGGTTCCACTAAACTATCCAATTTGTCTCGTATCCAATCCTTACAATCCAAAATCCTTAATGTTTCTTACTTTGTAACAAACAAACTTATCCATAAAGATAAGTAACATACAATATATGGGGTTGATTTAGCTAAAACCAGATACCTAATCTTTCGTAGCAAACTTCATAACCATTAAAATCCACTAGTATCACAATTCTATTCCAGATAATTTTCAGAGGCGTCTGAAAAGAAGATGGTCACAGGAAATACTTTATCATATAGAACTATATAAGTGCTACCCATGGGTTTTAGGATTATCGTCATATTTGCTTGATGTATTTCGCCTGCTTGGAGGTAAAAGTCACTAGGAGAAATTTTTTCCTAATTCGACAAAAAAGTTACAAAAGTTATTGTATGTTGATATTAACATTTCCTATAAATACAAAAAGTCAGCAAATGAATATAACTGCTATATATGCACATTAAAGAATGATAAAATTCACTATATAACTATCCCGTTTTTTCGCTCTTCTGACAAAAATTGATTTTGTTACTCAATGACTTTTACCTCCAAGTAGACGATTTTATTATATATTGCATAAACTTGTAAATTTCGATAAATAGCTAAAATAAATAAAAATTATACAGGTCTTGGATAACAACTTCCGAGGACTGGTCAATCTGTTAGAACTCCACTTAGACTGGAACAGTATCTAGTCCATGAGTTCTGGAACATTCCAGCACCTCCAGGAACTGAGGGTACTCACCCTGAGGGGAAACAGGATCCACCAGCTATCGCCCCGGCTCTTCGTCAAGCTGACCAAACTCCAGACCTTGGATTTGAGTGATAATAACATTCAGCACTTAGTTCCAGAAGTATTCAAAGACGTTCAGGTAAGTATTTTGTTTATAAATAACGAAACAGCTATGTTACACCTGGCGGGTTATTATGATATATCAATATTAAGTATGTCCCTGATGACATCATTAATAGATCTGTTGATGTTTTCGAATGATCTTTTTCGCATCTGTCGTGGAATACTGTAACAACTCCGAAAAATTCGATTTTGAGTTTTTAACATGGTACTTCTTTTGGCTGGGTGCCTCTACATTTTGGTGTAATATTTTTTCAGAGTCAAAAATGTCATATTTTGACAAGCTCTAGTTCTGTTAATGTTGCTCGAATCTACTGCTTTTGATAAATAATATAATAATAAATAATCAAAAGCAGTAGTATATAGATAGAATATAGTAATCTATATTTTTTTTTTTTCAGTCAGAGAGAAATTCTGATTTTCTTTTGCTATGATTCATTTAAAAGCGTACAGTCTTACAATCTGTTTAATTTTATACTATTAATATTAATATATTATAAATAAAGATTTAACAACGCGCTCGTTAGAATAATAAAGGAAAGAAAAAGAATATTTTTCTACAAAAAGGATGAGTTTTAAAAAAACAAAAGCAAACTGGAAAGCCAAAAAAAAAAAAAAAAAAAAAAAACAACATAAGACAATCGATCATAGAACTCGTATGGGATATCGAACTTCTTGTAGAAAAATGGGTTCAATTTACTTTATTTAATTTACGAAAATTTCGAAAAACTCATGCATGGAAATACTTTTTCATCCGAATTATTTTTTCTCCCATATTTAGGGTCGCCATTTGTCCGGCTTTTTACGGCCGTGTCCGGCCAAACATTTGTGTGTTCGACCTGTCCGGCGTGACGGAAATGCGACTGTGTTCAGATCTTGGAAACTCCCACTCCTCTTACCTTTTTTGACTAATTTAGTAAACTTTTTGACCAATGGCAGAATTTCATAAAAGATTTTTAAAAAAAACTTTCGGCACATAAAAAGTGGACTGCTTATTTAGATCATTTCATAATGAAGAATTTAATTCTGAACTACTAAAATTGGAAGAAAACTATTTTGTGATTCAGACCATAACGTCAACGTTGAAAGAGTTTTCTCTTTGATTAATGCCCAGTGGACAAAGGAACGCAATAAATTGCAAACAGAAACAATTGAACAGATGATGTTCATATTATGCAATTTAAAATTAACATGTGCAGAATTTTATGATATGATTTCTAAGGAAAACGACGTTTTGGATAAAGCAGGTGAAAAAGCAAAATACAACTAACAATTTATGGATTTTTATTATTTTTAGAAACATTTGAGATTTCTTTATAATTGGCTTTTTAATTTTAATCTTTTTGTTTTCTCTTTAGAATAGTGCATATAATTGTATATTTGTATAATCGAAACTATTTGTTTACTGCCAAAGGGGAGCTGTAATTTATTTATTTTTGTTTTTATTTTATATAAGTGAAGTCTATAGAAGACTGAAAATGTTTCAAGTAGTTATAGATTTTAATGCCATACATAAAGATCAAAAGATTAAGGACAGGAATATAAATAAGTGGTTAATGTTATAACTAAAAACTTAAAACTGTAATATAAATTATGTAACATAGCTTTAATTAATCAAAAATTATATGTAACTTATCTTGACAGACTTTTTCATTATTGAAGTTAATTCCAACTTTAAAAATGTACATCCGGCTTTATATAAGGTATGTTTGGCTTTTAAAGATAATGTCCGGCTTTTGTGGCAAATGTCCGGCTTAATACAGCGGCAAGTCCGGCTTTAGTATTTTAGGAGATGGCAACCCTACCCATATTAGAGCTCAGTAAAATGTAAGCATAAAAGCTAAAAATAATTTTGGTAATACTTTTAACTGAGTAATTTGAATAATTAATAATCATCCATTATATCTAATTTACAACTAAGAAGGATTTTTTTTTTTTTTTTTTTTAGGCCGAACTATTTTTTGTACATTGTATGTTAACCAAAGTGTTTCTCATCGCATGGGTTCTCTGCAACTGAGATCTCTTTATATGATTCCACATATAAACTTTCTTTTCCAAAAGCTAAACTTTCCGTTTTTCTTCTTTTGAAAGGCAATTTCAGCTTTTAGAATCTTTCCTCGGAAACAAAGAAAGATTGAAGCTGTAAGATCATACCGATACGTTGTTTTTCCGGTTGGTTTTACATTTATAAAACAAAAACCGATCCACTGCCACTTTGAAACTACATGCAAAAATAAAACGGTGAAAAACTACTTTACCCTTTCTACTAATATTTACTATGCAAACGTTCAAATTCAATAAACAAAAGAGTTTGATTTACATGACCATAATTATTCCCAGCGAGGAGTTATACAAATAGAGCTGCTATTGAGATAGGGCGGAGATACAGGCAGGTGGGACTAGTATTCTCCCACCACTACGCTACCCAGGGTTAACCCAGTTCCCAACTCACCAACAATAATTTAGACTGCTGCCGATGCAGGTATAGGTAATAAAATTCCTGCAAACACAGTGTATCATTTTTTACTTAAACTTTGTTAATAAAAAGGATTTTATTGAATATAAAAGTTATAATTACTAATCAAAATTCAAATATTTCAAAGTATTGTTATACTTTTGACGTTGAGTTTATTATAAAAAAGTAATTGCATTTAACACCATCGCGAACTAGATTTGACAAGGTACAATGAAAGAATTTTGCGTTAGTTACTTACCTATGAAAGCTAAGCTGCTTATCATTTTTAGGCCCAGTCCTTGTTCTTACATCCAATTGCAGCACAAAAAGGCACACTTAATGTGTAATGAATTTATAAACAAAATAAAAACTCAACGAGAATAGGTTTACGTAAAAAATAAGAAATTAAAAGCAAACACTTGTAACTTTAGATGTAACTTTTGAGGTTAGGGTAGCATAGTGGAGGGGGAACGAATCCCACCCCCACTCCACTCGTGACTGCTCTATTGTATATCTCCTCGGTGATTATACCTATTAAGACATACGGAGTGGAGTTTTAGGGCTCCAACAAACCATCCGATTCATCCCAAACTCATTCCATAAAATCCAAAATCATCAAAGGTCTGATAATGCCACAAACAAACATTTCCAAAAAGATCTTAATTTTCTATAAGTTGCTGCTTTGGCCGAAACTAGATAACTATTCTTCCATAGTAAGCTCCATAATCATTCGAATCCTCTAGCCTCCCAACGTGCTTCCCATTCTATTTCTAATAAGCCTCCTTCGCACAGAATTAAAAAAAAATCCCATGCAATTGCAAGCTAAACTTCAGTTTGTTGAAGGCATTCAAGATTGGAAGAAGATATTCCTTATGGGAAATTGAAGAAATAAGATTACAATCTCTAATCAACAAAATAATGCCACTCAGGCAATAATACCATTTTATTATACATGTTCTTGTTATTCTTAAGGGAAGATATCTCCAAGAATAAAGATTATCTTCCATTTTATTACGAGTAAATACTAGTTTTCGAACCAAAATACTCAATTAAAACAAATCCAGTGCGTCCACGTTTAGTAAAACAGTTTAGTTACATTTTCTATTCCTTAATCAATAAATGAGACCATGGAACGTTTATCTTCGTAAATAAGAATTTTTCAATTGAATTATATTATTGTGAACTGTCGAAATGATAATTCATAACTAGGGCTGTGAAATATATGCATTTGCATATTTCTCCTAGCCAACTAAAATATCTAATATCATCAAAATGTATACTTTTTGAGGCGTTTTGAATCAATTTGAGTAATTTTTATTTTGCATATTTGTGCATATTTTGTCATACATACATATTTTTACCTATTTTGAACTATAATTGCATTTTTATCAATATATCCGGCACTTTTATTTTGCATATTTTGCTATAAATACATATTATGAACTGTTGATCTACATATCTGGGATATTTTTATTCATATTTATATTATCAGAAAAAATATATATATGTAAATAAACATCGAAAAATAGCTAAGGGAACTCCTCCCATTCTTTTTTCTGCTTATGAGTAAGCTTGTGTTTAGTTAAGTGCTGATCCTTACCTTTGTGTGAAATTTTTTTGTCCATGATTCCACTTGCTTTTCTTGGAATTGTGTAATCGGATTAATTTATATTTCACACTCCGCTAAAGTACTTAAAATACTTCACTTTTTTATTTCCCTTTGTCCTACCATCATTCCAGTCCCTCACCTATTGTCCACCAAGACACATCATTCGTTAACTGTTTATTTGTTCTCTCCTAAAATGCCTAAGTTTTCAATTGAGACTTTATGCGTGATGGAGACTTTTGTGTTTTGTTTGTTTTGATTAAGTTGTATCTACCACTGCGCAGTTTTTAGTAACGCAGACACACATAAACAAACAGAAAAGTTCAAATAAAACAAAGGTAAAAAACCAAAATTTGAAAAATCTTTTCTTAAAAAAAATGCCACTGGATCAGCAAATTCTGGTTTCCATGCTGATTTATATCCAGCTGACATACCCTTCCTTAGGTATTTTCTTTATTAATATTATTCTAGTCTTTTTGTTTTTTTTGTATTCTTCATCCAATTGTTTCCATTTTCAACACAATAAGTTACTTAAACTTGAGATTCTACTAATGCATAAGTATGTATAGCATTTTTTTTTTTTTTTTTAATATGTCTTAATAACGTAGATAGCTGCATATTTTAGGTATTTAATTGCATATTTTACCCTATATGTTTTCATATAAATGTGCATATTTTTCAGTTTTTATAGAATATAATTCACGGCCCTATTCATAACGTATAATATATTCAATTAATAATAAATGATACTAGTGGTTCACTTATTTATTTCTTGTCTTATTATCGTTTTTTCAATGGTTTGTTTTTCTTTTTTTAGCTTATTTTTGGATTATGTTTTGAAATACCAATTGATTTTTAAACCGATGTATGGTATAGGTACCGAGAATCAGGAATTTTATATATATATATATATATATAAAATATTACATTTATTATTAACAAAAACCTGTATCTGACAAACAAACTCTATGTTTTTATAGTATTCAGGCCAAATCTACGAAACGTGACTAATTTCCAACTCGGAGCGACTACGAAACAGAACAAACTTCTCCCAGCGACACTTTTAGAAGTTAAGCTTTCAGAACTAAAAAACTTTAGATCGAATGAGGTTTGAATTTAGATATCTCTTTAAATCTTTTCAACTGTTCCCTCCATCTTCCTCTCTTACTTTAAAAAGATCTCTTAATACAAACTGCGCCTTAGAGAAAAAAAGGAAAAAAAAAAAGAACTCTTTGAAAATAAATGATAGAAAATCAGTTCAAGATTTTCAAAAAGTAGAATAAGACTAGTGGTTGTACTTTGAAAACTACGTGATCTGTTTTGAGAATCTAAGTTTCTACAAGTCTTGGATTTTTTTGAGATTGTCGTTTATGTATGACGTTGAGAACTTGTTAGTAATCTTAAAGCAGATGATAAATTAAGGCCTAATTATTTCTTTAGCAACAAACCTATTTTTTTGATCTCTTTGTTTGTGTCTATTCGAAGTAGTTATGAGACTATTGCAGATATAAATACTAATTTGTGAATCATTATTTTTTTCCTAAAATACGATTTTTGCACTCATCCGACTGTTTACAAATGCCACAGATACAAGCCAAAGTCGGATAGTTCTACAAGGTGAGTATCTCTTAGTGTAAAAAAAATGGGTGAAACTAAATCAAAAATGTCGCAAAATGCCGCAAACCTCACCTTTCTATTCCAATCCGTTGCAAATATACGATAAATCTTTTTATATACGATAAGACTTTTTTGAGGAAACCTCGTTTTTTTTTCCCATGAATGCTGTAATATCTCCATTTTGTTAGAAATGCCTTCCCCTGGAAAAACAGACTCATCTGCCCATAAAATTCACCTCAAAAAGAAGTATTCTTCTACACAATCTGCATTCAGAAGCTATCGGCAAAAGTAAGGTCTAAGTTCATTATCATTGGATTTTAAACATTACATTGAAAATCTAATAAAATAAATCCTAAATAATAATAATATATAGATAAATGTACTAACATAAGATCCTCTGATCTGGTGTGGTTTTGCTGACAGTTTTCGTGTATTTTCTATTAAACAATAATTTTTTTCTTCTTTTTTTATTTCAATGAAGAGTTTATTATGTTTAAAAAGCACATTTCCGTTAAGAGACTGTCAAAATGTTTTATTTACACAAGTAACTGATTTGTATGCCAAATGAGAACACCATGTTTTTTCGGTTTCAAAAGTGAATTTCTCCATGAAATTGAAACAAAATCAATATGTTTAACATATCAATCGAAAGCTGATTAAATTTGCAAGTTTTTGTGAGATTTAACGTTTCGTGGATAGTTTTTTCGAAAAACGGTGAGCGTTGATGTAGTAGAAGACATTGTGACTTCCTCAAATAAGGTGAAGATCAAGCTGTTCTTTAGATAACAAGTTTGTAAAATTCAAGGTTACAGGTACTCAGCTGTTATAGAAAATTTAATGCTAAATCTGAAAATGTGGTCAAAATTTGAAAAATATTTAAACAAAATGGAGATATTACAGCATTTATGAAAAAAAAACGTGGTTCCCTCAAAAAAGTCTTGGATTTATCGTATATCTGCAACGGATTGAAATAGAAAGGTGAGATCTGCGGCATTTTGCTACATTTTTGATCTAGATTCACCCAATTTTTTTTTTTTTTTTTTTACACTAAGAGATACTCACCCTGTATATCTGAATATTAATATATAGTAAATCAATGACCACAAGTTTTGATAAATTGATATATCGTGAATCGTTTTACGAAATTCCATTTTCAATACTAATAACCATACCTTTATCTGTAGCTGTTGAAATGAAAAGCATAGTCCTACGCTGCCGTTTGTGATTAATCGGTGCAGGTTGTATTGTCCAGGTATTGGATGCATTTAATCAATTTTATTTCAGTGAGTAGCAGACGAGGTAGTTTTTTCGATTTCAATTTAGTTACATCGTTCACATTTGATAAGATGTTTATGAGTACAATAAAAATATTTTATTTCACTAGAAACGCTTGTTGTTTCAGGAACTCAGGACATTCTCCTGCAGACGGTGCAACCTGCGGAACATGAACCCCCATATTTACAGCCTCCTCTCCAGCTTGGCTAACCTGGACCTCGGCGAGAACCAGTTTAAGTACCTCGACAAGGAAGAGTTCAGGGACCTCAAGAAGTTGATTTCGCTGAGGCTGGACGGCAACCACTTCCCGGTGGTGCTCGAGGGTACCTTCACTTCTCAGAGCCGCCTGCAGCACCTCGACCTCGCTAGAAGCCAGATTGCCAAAGTCACCAACCACGCGTTCGACAACCTCACCGCCCTGGTCGAGTTAGATCTCAGCTACAACAAGCTGGACCGGCTCGAACCAATCACGTTCCATCCACTAGCACCTAATCTCAGGTCTCTCCTTGTCTCGGGCAACAATATCAGAGTGGAGGAGTTCATCTACGTACTCCAGATTACGACCAAGCTAAGGTATTTGGCTATGGCTGACTTGGATGTTAGAGAAGGGCTTCCGCTTGGTTTACTCACTCCTGTCGAATCACTGAAGTATCTCAACTTGTCAGGCAACGGCCTGACAAGATTTCAGTATCAACTTCTGTCTGTTGTACCCAAGCTCTCATCATTGGATCTGTCAAGGAACAGATTGCATTCCTTAGACGAGGGTTCCGTGGCACGGATGGAGTTCATTGATACGGTATTCCTCCAAGAGAACCCTTGGGCGTGTGATCTCTGCCATATCATGCCGATGCTCAATTCCAACGCGAGCTGGATACCATCCGTGGTATGCGAGCTTCCGAACCATCTACGGGGACGTTCTCTGGAGAGCCTTACGTCCGATGAGCTGAGCCTCTGTAGCAGCGGTCTGGATTACAAGGAAGAAGGCTTCGCTGGACTCGCCCTCACACACAGAACACGGTTAGGGTTGATCGCAGCTGGTTCTGCGGTGGCAATACTCGTCATAACAATGGCGGCTGTCATCGCGGGGCTCCTCTACAACAGGAACCAAACCGCCTTCTTCTACAACAGCGAGCAGAAGTCAAAAGAAACTCAGGAGATCTGCAACAGCTTCGTCGCGGAGAAGAAGTTGTCAATCGCGACCATAGACGACATCACCAAAGAACCCGAACTTGAAGAACAGACAAAGGTTTCCTGAGGGTCGGCCCAAGTTCTGGCGCAGGTCACTGTTGAGATCGACCAAAACTGCTGCCAGAACTGGGTTGTCTTATAAATTATAATTTGTTAATTGTGTGCCAAAAATAGACAAAAAATGCTAAACAATTTATGCTGAATGCACAACTAAGATGTTTTCTATGTATGACTGTCCTGTTGTGATACCTACGATAAAAATGAAAAACCTATATATAAAAACCAAACCAATGTTTTTCTAGATAATTATTTTCATTATTTTTGAATAACGAAGTGAATGTTGAATAGAGTTGGGGAACTTATTTTTTGATTTCTCTAATACCAGAATCAATACACGTCCATGAAGTTGCTCTTTTCCGAAGTAAATAAAATAACACAGTTTTTTTTAAGATTTGTTGAAATTATTCTTTATGAGCCAGATTTTTTGCTAAAATTTTGAAAAACTACACTGGAGATGAGTAAGGACATATGGAGGATTATTATTTCGTTAGAGTAGGCTGTGACTGCCAGAAATCTTCAAAGGTAGCTATCTCGTAAATCTAATTCACCTTCATTTCACTTCACTACGCTCCACCGAACTATGATCTTTGTGGTGGTTCAAATTTAAGTACCGGTATCTGAGGGGATGAATTTATTTGTTAAAATAAGTTTTACAGAAAGTAATTTTTGGGCATGTTATTTTTTTTAAGTAGCGTAAATATTTTCGAAAAGTCGGCTACACAGAGGTTTGAGAACAGAAAAAAATGTGTACATATATACATGTTTTTTCTGCTCAATAAAATATTTGTATATATGTAAAGATCCATATGCAATATATATTTCGATTGTATATAAATATAATGTTCTAGTATTTAGGCTGTGCAAAGCAGAAATAGCAGTCATCTATGTGGTTGGTATATACCATCTCCCGCCAACATACACAAAATCTATTATTTTTTTTTTTATATTGTATACAGTTGTAAATATAAATTAAGTATAAATATATATGTGTCATAAATAAAAAAATTGTTATTATTAATTTGTAAATATTGTATATTATTAATGATAATAAATTATGATGCATGTACAAAAAGTATCCAGAATTGTGTAATATATTTTTTAAAATGCTTTCAGTGTTTGGAAGAAGTGAGGATTGTATTGTAATTTGATATTGTTTGATATATTAAATTTATTTCTATTTCAATAAAAAAAATTTGTTTTCCTTCTAATGCATATTATTTCCTATTTAATTTAAATGTTAAGCATCAAGATGAATGTCCCTAAAGTATTGCTTGCCCATCGAAGACAGCCCCTGACGTAAATAACTGCGAGGAAATTGAGAGCCTGGAGACCGAGCACGAGCAGTCACGAACTGGAATCGAATTCGTTTAGGAAATTTAATTTCGCAGAACCATTTTTTCATGGAAATGGAGGCTTCTTTTATGAATTTTAAATCGTTTAATGATATACAAACGAGAAGAAATAAATTTCGATAAGTTAAAATTAACGTATATCCAATGAACTTTCGATTTGTAAAGTCTCACTCTTATGCAATAATAATGTCAATATCAAAGATATCCAGAATTTTCCCAACTTTTAAAAATATCAATCACATACACATACACATGAGTTATATGTACACTAGGGTGGGCCGAAAAAACACTTTTTTTATTTCGAAATTGTAATAGCGCGGAAAACTTGCGAATTATAAAGATAAGAAAAAGGAAGAAAAAATATCGAAATCGGTTGACATCTTCCGGTCGCGCATAGGCCGTAAAGTTTGACAAAATATAAAAAAAAATTTTGCGATATTTTTTTTTAATTTTTGGTTTAAATGTTTTCTTAATGTAATAATTTGAAACATCATCAAATAGAGGCCTAAGAGCATTGTGTTTTAATTTGGTCAAAATCAGTTAATATCTTCTAGGTCGTACACAAGCCCCAAAATATTGAAAATTTCACATTTTTTCGATTATTTTTTGTATCTTTAATATACTTTTTATGATCGTATTATTAACAGTATTTTCATTTTTGAACAAAAGAACATTTCCTTTTTAATGGAGTGGAATAATTAACCTCTTCCGGTCAGTCAATGACCCCCAAAGCTATAGAAAAACAGTACCTATAAGAAGATAGTCCTATGACAATAACAACGGGCTTGGTACTTTTCAACTTGTTCTAAATTTAAAAAACTCAAATGTTTAAGTAAAAGTATAGTTCTTAGTATATCCTGGAAGCCTGAGTATTGATTGTCAGATCTGACAGATAAACAGAGACAAACTTAGCAGTGATCAGCAATACCTACTTGACATTTCAAAGGCAATAAAATCAGGAGGCTGCAAAGAAGATCATGGGCACTTATCACATTCGAAGTGGTTGCCGGAAGCAAATAGAGGAGAATTCTGAAGGGAAGGCAGATATATGCAAGAAGGAAAACAGTAAGAACATTTAGGCCATCGAAAATCAACTAAAATGCGCAATATTACTCTGTGATGGACTGTGAATTATCTTCTCACCCCTTGTTGGCAGAAATCAATGACAATGGGATCAAATCGCAGATAGTGGCTCAATCCCTGACTGAAACATTTCTCTCTAGCGATTCCTAGTTCACACGCAGGCTGTTGAATGCTGAGTAAAACTCGTCACGGAATCCTCAGGAAAAGTTTGTGGAGCTGAATCTCGAGATGGATATATGAAAAAAACTCTGCTGTCTAGATCCTCCATGCCTCCTTCACTAGCAAATCAGTCAAAGTACCTTCGACCACAATACAGAGAACAGTAAAAATGAACAAGAGGTGAGAAGATAATTCAGTCCATTACAGAGTAATATTGCGCATTGTAGTTGATTTTCGATGGCCTAAATGTTCTTACTGTTTTCCTTCTTGCATATATCTGCTTTGCCTTCAGAATTACTCCAAGTCCAAGCTCTCTTATGCGTTTCTTTTTTTCATGAGTCGTGGCTAACAGTAAGAGTTGTGGGTAGGCGAAATAAACCATTCCGTTCGACCAAAGGGTCGGAAACATATAGTAGCATAGGTTTTGGCAAATACCTGGTAGATTGAATTGATTGGTAAACAACTTTCGGGTAACCTGCTAACTGGTTTTGATCGTAAACCAGATTGGCCTGTATGATTTCAATATAAGCAAAACCAGTTCTTGAACTTCAGGTGCGGGTCTTTTTTCACTTAGGAACAATCTGAGAGTTCTATTTGCTTCCGTCAACCACTTCGAATGTGCTAAGTGCCCATGATCTTCTTTGCAGCCTCCTGATTTTATTGCCTTTGAAATATCAAGTGGGTATTGCTGAACACTGCTAAGTTTGTCTCTGTCTATCCGTCGAATCTGACAATCAATACTCAGGCTTCCAGGATTTACAAAGAACTATACTGTTACTTGAACATTTGAGATTTTTAAATTTAGAGTGAGTTGAAAAGTACGAAGCCCGTTGTTATTGTTATAACCCATCATGTCAAAAGACTATCTTCTTTTAGGTAATGGTTTTCTATAGCATTGGGGGTCATTGACTGAGCGGAACAGGTTAATTAATTCACACCATTAAAAAAAACAATGATCTTTTGTTCAAAAATGAAAATACTGTTAATAATACCATCACAAAAAGTATATTAATGATTAAAAAAAAAAATCGAAAAAATGTGAAATTTTCAATATTTTGGGGCTTGTGCGCGACCTGGAAGATATTAACTGATTTGAACCAAATTAAAACACAATGTACTTAGGCTCTATTTGACAGCGTTTCAAATCATTACATTAAGAAAACATTTAAACTAAAAATAAAAAAATCATCGCAAAAATTAAGCTTTTTTTATATTTTGTCAAACTTTACAGCCTATGCGCGACCGGAAGATGTCGATAATTTTTTCTTCCCTTTTCTTATCTTTATAATTCGCAAGTTTTCCGCACTATTACAATTTCAAAATAAAAAAAAAGTGTTTTTTCGGCCAACCCTAATGTACACTATGCAAAAAAAGTCTGGAAACACTTGCCAAATCTTACGCTTATATTCCTCCTGCCTAAAATAGGCAATTCCCATAGTAAAACTACTCTTGTTTTACACAACAAACACAGCAGTGAACAATATTCAATATTTTTTTTTTTATTTATTTGCAAAAGATATTTTTTGTACAAATAACATACGAAATAATTTTTTTTTTTTTTTTTTTTTTTTTTTTTTTTTTTTTTTTTTTTTTTTTTTTTTTTTTTTTTGTGTCTTGCAGCACTAGGACTTTGTATAGATAATATTAAATTATATAGGTACTACAAATATAAAGAAATAGTTTAGACACTTTTACATAAAAAAATAAATAAATAAAATAATTATGAACTTAATAACAAGATCAATGCAATTACAAGGCATACAGATTTACAGCTTTATAACTTCCCACCAAGTCATATTTAGTCATTATTAACTTTAAATAATGGTTGAGAGAATCAGAGAATCAGTGACCCAGTAATTTAGAAAAGAATCACAATCACAGCAGTGAACATAACATGTTGAAATAAAAAAAAATAAACCCTTATAGCAAAAAAAAGTCGGAAAACACTTGTGTAATTAAATAAATTAAAATATTTCAACAATAAAAACTGATTATAGTCGCTAACTGTATATTTGATTTTTTTTCCCTTTATTTATTTAATCAATGAAAAACGGACATCTTATTTGGGACAGCCAAGAATATCGGGTATTTAATTCATAAATATTAAAATTTGCCCTACGAGGACGACTAGCAATGGCTACGAATATCAACTTGGAATTTCAGGCGATGAACCTTTATTCAAAATTTAGTTCAATTAACTGCCACTTAGCCATTTACATTTTCTATGAACTCGAACACGTTTCGAACGAATGAATATTTGATATGCCCCTGTATTGTCCCCCGGATAGTGGCCACATCTCTGCCATAAATGGCAATAATACAATTTACGAAGGTATTGTTTTTAAAACTAATATCGATAGTTGTTTTTTGTTTTTTTTAATATAGACTTATAAATCGATAAGCAATCGTCTTACGAACGCGAATCGCAATCTATAACCACTTTAACTTTAATTTACTTTTTTAATTTTTTTTTCTAAACAGTTCTTTTAAAATAAAGAACAATTTATTTAAAAAGACAATACGTTGTAAATGAAACGCAAACTGACAAGGGAAGAACTAACTCAGTCTCTCACGGGTCTTGTTGGCAATTTTTTTGTTCTTGGTAAAAAAATATTAGACACGTATTTTCCCGTAATGGGCCCTAGAAGCCGAAAAAAAAAAGATTAAACAGCACTGCACTAATTTATTTTATATCTCGAGTTTTATTTACCATTTTTTTTATATTTATAAAAAAAATAATACAGCCGCTTCATAGATTTTGGTTAAGGTTAATTGAATTATTAAAAAAAATATATTTTCAAGCAAACTACCTTTATAGTTTATTTGTTTTTTTTTTTTACACAAAAAATAATGTCATTTTCAAATTCAGCACTCTCAAAAAATTGAAAAACGTTTATTCCATAATAACATAAAAATATTCTTTTATACCCTCTTTAATAGAGATGAAATTTTTAAACAGATTATCGATAATTTTTTTTTTTAAATCGCAATTATTTTGTCACACAATTCAACTTAATTAGCATCGCTGGAAAGAGGAGACCCTCGGCTTTTTGAAAATGCGATGAACGAAAATCTATTAGAAAAGTTAGAAAATCCAAATATCAAAAACTATTATAGGCAAGCAGGAAGTAAATAGAGAGGCCAAAGGCCTCTTTAAAGCGGTGTTCCTTCCAGTGCTACTGTAAGCTGGACGACCCTCGACAAACATATAAATAAGATGGCAGCGGCTGAAATGAGGTTCTTCAGAAGAATAGTTGGAAAGACCAAGAGGGACCGCCTCAGAAACGACAGAATATCTGGGAGTGAAGACTGTAGCATCCCGGAAAAGCGGAAATTAAAATAGTTTGGCCACATTTGCACAATGGCAGATATCCGAAAGGCTAAATGGTTTTTTAAAGTTAGACCGGAAGTTGGACGTCCTAGCGGATGGTCTAGTAGTATGTACACTGAATACATTGGAAAACTGGGGGCAGCATCAGGATGCACCATACCGGACCATACATACCGGAGATGAGAATACTTGCAAGAGATGGGGGCCAGAAGTCTGGATGGACCAAAACTGCAACTTCAAGCTTAACAGCACATAGGAATTAGAAAAAGAAGAAGAAGGAAAATCCAAAATAAATTTTGATTTTTAACTTGAGTTTGAAACCAGATAGGAAGATGAAACGAAAGACAATGCAGGCATATTACCAACCTATATTTTGTGTGAAAATATGAAATTGATACGTCTAACCGTTAAACCATAATTCACGTTTTGTCAAGATAAAAAAATATTGCTAAAGATTTGCAAATTTTGAAGGTTACAATTTTTTTTTTCTATCTAGATGAAATTTATCGTATTTATGCAGTTCTTTTTATAAATGCTGATTAGAATCTGACGTCATTCTTTGTGTCTGAAAATCTATAAAGGTAGTTTGCTTGAAGCTCTAATCATTTATTTAGAATTTAATTAACCTAATCAAAAATCTATGAAGCACCTGTATTTTTCTTAAAATTTCGTCTCAAAAATAAAAATTTGAGTATTTAATTTTTTTTTTAAATCGAGATATAAAATAAATTAATTTAATACTATTTCATTTTTGTCTCGACTTTTCTAATATTTATTTACTTGGAACCTCCAAAAAAATTGCTAACAAGAGAATGTTAGATACTGATTGTGTCCTCCCCTTGTAAGTAGGAAATTCAGTTTATAAATAAAAACAAAAATATAATCGAATAAAAATTAGAAAAAGATATTAGAATGGTAATACTTACTAATACGTGAAGAATACAAATTATATCGACACAGAAAAAAGACAGAAAGTTAACCAGATTAAATAAGATTACATGTAATAACTAAACGGACTTGCCACACTTTCAAAATTAATGAATTGTTTTAATCGTTCATTTCATTGGGAATATTTCAGTTTCATCAGCCTTTTTTTAATGATAAAGACAAAATACTAATAATTTTTTTATAAATATTTATTCATTTGATAAAAAGTGAAATGTAAAAACGAATATTCCAGTAGAAACCATATCTTAACAAAAAAAAAAATAATTAGTTTGTAAAGAATCTCAATGAAATTATACATTTTCAGTTAATACGTAGGTATAATAAAATGAATTTTATTCAGGATATGACATTTTAAAATATTCATGATGAACTTCAATTAAAAATATTCAATCTAAGATGGACTTGCACCACTTTCAAAATTAACATATTTTCAATATTGTTAATTGCTAAACTTCCATTCCATAATTGTAAACTTATGTTTACACATAAAGAAACATAAGTTTTATCTGCAGCAAACATTGTCTCCATTTTTTTTTTTTTTTTTTTTTTTTTTTTTTTTTTTTTTTCAAAAATGGACTTTCCCCACTATCAAAATAAACGGCTCACATGTCTAAAAATGTTAGCAATTTTCTATCACATCTTCATATTGTCTCCAGAACACGTCGGTTTTCACTATCGCTAACCCACTTGATAATTCAACGCTTCCAGAGAATTTCCATTTCGAATATCTTCCCCCATCATCTTTACGATGTACTTTAGCAGGCGTATCCTAAGCCTACAGAGCAAACAGAAGAGTGGAACGACATCGAATAAGGATATCCAATCACGTAATAAATGAGCTGCGAAGATCACAAGTAGTGATAAAGGCAAGGAAAGGCAACTACTTGAAATATCCTAAATTAAAAAAAATTAAAAAAAATCGTTCTTTCCGAGTTCAATTATATACCTGTCTTTTAAAAGTTATTTTAGTAACTTTCTTTTAGTAAAATTTTAACATCTACAAATATTTTTCAGCAAATAACTTCAAATTACTGAACGAAACTACACGGTCTTACAAAAAAAAGGAGCATAAAATTATTTCGGCTTTCAATTTTTATAAAACTAACATTACACTTTTCCAATGATAATCGGTTAAAAACTTGGAGGAAAAACCCAAAGGATGTTCCAAAATTAGTTATTTTAAAAAAATTACACAGAACTTTCCGATTACGTTATTTATCGTAACTTTTTTCGATAACTAAGTTTTCGTACGAGGTATGGTCGATACAAATGAAGAGTATCTAATGTACAAAAAACATATTTTTCATTTTACTGTAGCGACAGTATAAGTACTTTGGTACGTTGTAGTGAATTCTATACTCTGAATTCACCAAGTAAAGGGGAGGAATGCCCCTTTCAAATGGTCGGTTATGCGAAATATTTATGTCAAAAAGCAACATTCGTTGTTTGACTAAAGGTCAAAAATAAAACACGGTTTTTTTCAGAATCGATACTTTTTGTTTGTTTCGAAGATATGTCTTCCCCTGGCTCAAATCGCATCCTTAGGTTCTTATAGAGTTTTCTTCAACCTCTATTTTATTTATATAATATATAATAAAAAGTTTCCGACAGGCGAAAAAATCATCTTAACCTCCGTTTAAATTTAGGTTTAATTTAGAATTTTATTAATGATCAAAAAGTTTATTTTAAAAAAATTAATTAAATTAAATGTAACTTAGATTATATTTGACACAACGATAAATTTTGACATATATATGTCTTTTGGTTAGAGGTCTATACTTTTTAGCAGGGTGTGAAATCGATAATTAAAAAACATAAAACTAAAGATCAAATCCGATCAAAATTTTAATCTGGAATTTTTAAAATCATTTTATGATTTTTATTAAGATCCATTTTTATTTTTGATCATAAGTGATAAAAATCAAATTCAGATCATTATTTTTGAACAAAATTTTTACAATTAACAACAATAATAATTTTTGAGTAATTCCTTCTTAAATCAAAAATTTAAATTTTTTGAATTATCTCCATGATATACTTTGAGTCTAGAGTAGTAGGTTGAGAATAATATAGTCTACTATTAGCAACAGAACATCTTTACTTTTGAAATCCATTACAAGTTTTGGCTTACAAAAAAAAATATTATGTATACATAAAATTAAAAATATAAAAAAAATATTTGGATCTTGGGAACCCAGTTGTAATCAAATCCTTAACAACGATCCCAAATATGTAAACAAAATAAAAGTACGGAACAGAAAAGGTAATGGATTCCATTGAATCTTAATATAACGTTAGAATGTATTTACTACTATCCTTAAATTATATATATAATACTGAAAATGTGTACAAGGTGAAAAATTTGTGTGGAAAAGGTGATTTTTATTTTCTGATCAACATTTTTTTTATCGCAATTTAATCATTATTATTTATGCAATACCGTATCACTCAGTGAGTGATCATAATTTTTAATCAAATTAATAAACATCAAAAATCAATTGAAATTTTTATTTATAAATCAGGAATGATTTTTAAATAAAAAATCAAATATAATAATTATTATATGATTTTTTGGAAAAAATAATTATTGATTTCAAACCCTGCTTTTTAGTGTAACGTTTTTTTACATTCAAAAATGTAACATTATGATACACTCTACATCTGTTAGTATTGCTCAAATTGAAAATTTGTCAAAATTTTTCTTATTAGAAATCTAATGGAACATATTTTTGTTATATAAAATTTGTTGCTAGAACCTACTGTTTAGGAGCTATAATGGTCTGAGTGAAAAAAAGTCATTTTAAATTCTAAAATGTAAATTGGCAAAAGCAGTAGGTTATAGATAGACATATCCATGGTCTATTGATTTTCTCCAGGGTTTGAAATCAATAATTATTTTTTCCAAAAAATCATATAAAAATTATTTTATTTGCTTTTTAATTTAAAAATCGTTCCAGATTAATAAATAAAAATATCAATTTAGCTTTGATGTTTATTAATTTGATTAAAAATTATGATCACTCACTGAGTGATACGGTATTGCATGAATAATAATGATTAAATTGCGATCAAAAAAATGGTGATCAGAAAATAAAAATCACCTTTCACACACAAATTGATTAACATGTTTGTATACAAAATACTCAAAATACATCTTGGAGATAATTCAAAAAAATTAATTTTCTGATTTAGAAAGGAATTAATAAAAAATTATTATTATTGTTAATTGTAAAAATTTTGTTCAAAAATAATGATCAGAATTTGATTTTTGTCACTTATGATCAAAAATAAAAATCGATCTTAATAAAAATCAATATATGATTTTAAAAATTTCAGATAAAAATCTTGATCGGATTTGATTTTTATTATTTTTTTGTTTTTAATTATCGATTTCAAACCCTGATTTTCTCAGTCAGAGAGAATGTTTTTTTATTAGATTTTTGGATTAAAATTAAGTTGTTTTTTTTATATGCTATGAAATGTAAGTGTGCCATACATAATTAATCAGCCCTTCCCGTTGAATCAGCTCCTAAAGAAATTTCGAGGGACTTGACTTTATTTGAAAACTAGGGATCAAAAGCCATCTTACAGGTACACAATAGTCGTTTGAATAACATTAAATTGAATTGTGAATTTAGGGAATACGGAATGTAAGTATTCAACTGATATCCAACCCTGTTTCTGAAGAGGCTTCCTTAAAGGACACTTGTCAAGATAAAACTCCAGGCTAGGAATCTATTACATCCCAAGAAGGAACACGTTATCGAAAGGCAAAAGGAGGTTGGATGAGATGGGTTTCTCGATAATAAAAAACCAATCTACATTGAAAATATATTCATACTCATACATTGAAATAGTTCTTCGGTTTACATTCAGTAAACTTTCCATAATTGGAAACTAGATCATTCAAATTAATTAAAGATAGATCAAAATAATACCGTACAATTTGATCTTTTTTGTGAAATTAATAAAAATTACAGAATTAAAATTAAATGTTGATCTAAAAGAAAACGTTTGGAACTTGTCGGGTTGCCGCTTACTAATTGGTAGTAACGAACATATGAAGAGCAGAATTCCATATCCAGTCGAGTCTATTTTTGAAAAAAATTAAACAGCTGTTGGATAAAGGTGAAGATCTGGTTAGTTTAGGAAGAGGCATTATATTTTGTATGAACGTTTTCAATGTGATTTAACAAGTTTTGAAAGAAAGACCTCTAACCTAAAGATAACCTAGTAGAAGAACTATTAATAATAATAGTAAATAAAGGCTTAGCGAACCCGAAGGTTCGATGCCGACACAACCAACCGCACACTTCCCTCCACCAAATCGGCCCTGACGCAATCCCTCCACGCGTCGCGCTGTTGTTACTAGAACTATATTTTAAGCGTCACGCTGCTATTACCTGGTATAACTTGCGCAGTTCCGCATCGCGAAGCCTTCTAAGTTCTCCTGTTTCTTCATTCTTTTTTGTACCAAATATTCCACGCAGTACTTTATTTTAAAACTTTAAGGCGTTGTTCCTCCCTTGGCCATGTTTCGCATCCGTAGAGAACTGTTGGTAGTACAATAGTTTGTTAAATCCTAATTTTTAAATTTCTGGAGAGTAAGCGCGAACTGAGTAATTTTGTGACGGAGAAATAATAAGCATTACCGGCTCTTCCTTGATATGGTAGACCCTAGATATTTGAATTGCTCAACGTGTTCAAACTTTATCCCGGAAATATCTGCATCACTAAAATGTACACCGTTTCTACTACTAACCATATATTTCGTTTTATCTATATGATATTACTAGGCCAATTTCGCAACCGGTTTTCATGAGCGTAGTTGCATTTAATTTTATAGTTTCCTCGTTATCACCCAGAAGTACCAAATCAACATCATAACCAAGAACCAGAAATTTATCACCTATATCTAAACCTTTTCCCGTAAGAATTATCTTTCTAATGAATGACGTATTCTAGTGCTAAGTTAAATAATACCGGAGAAAGAGAATCTCTCTGTTTAAACTATTTAAAAACTGGAAATTTTAATTAGCTCTATCATGAATTTTCAATGCAGGCTATCAAAGTTTCGATTTTTTTTTTTTTAAATGTTATATAAACCTATACTACTAACAACCCATGATGGGTCTTGGGTTCAGAACTTAGATAAGGATGTACTGTTACTAGACCAACGGTTGTGAAAGTGGGAGATTTGGCTTAAATTACACTCAACCGCCAGGTTTTTCCCCATTTAAGGGTACCCACTTTATAGAGGCTGGGTGTGCCACAGGAGGGTCTCCCGACCTCGAAGTCGAGCCAATGACGAAATAAGAGAAAATAAATTTTCTGCCTTCAGTCGGACTCGAACCCGGTGCCTTATCAACTGAACTACCGCGCCTCCTCACAAAATGGTTATAGTAACATTAGATTGTAATTATTTTATTTATTTTAACATGGAACATGCTTTGCCGGTGACCTAGTTGTTCAAAAGCGATACATATGATAATTTTGGGGAACAAGAGGGTATTAATAGTTTGAGACCGTATGGGATGCACAAGATTCAAAAATAATTAAGGAAAGCAGTAAAGCTATTCTAGAATCCTATAAACAGAAACTCATAGAAGAGGACCATATCAGTATTAACAACTCTAACTATAGCCATATATATCAATATTTACAACAGAACAATTACCTACAATTCAATTGCAATATTTCAAAGATTAGACTCGTGAGCCAATTAAGGGATAATTATATCAATCCAATCGTAAGACCAAATTATAATAGAGATTCCCTGGTGTTTGTGCTGGAAGTGGATAGCATGCCAAAGCTAAACCTCATTTTTTATTTTTTGTAAATTTACTAAAAACAAGAAGTTTTTTCTATGAATGAATGAAGGTAAAGGGACTTGTATAAAAGCTGTAATATAAACCGATTATTGTAATTTTCATTTCGTATCTATCAAACTAAGGAATATTTCTGTTTATTTTTAGTTTTATTCAATTATAATGCTTCATGTACATATATGTATGTATGTGTGTGTATGAGGGTGTGTATGTATATATATAGTTATTTTTGTGAATTTAGTTATTTAGTTAGTTTGTTTAGTTATTTAGGCCAACTCCTTGCTATGAGATGTATCTCTACAAGCAATAAATTTATCTATCTATCTATCTCTCTAATAGTTTGATATTAGGAGAGAAGGAGCAGTTAGGAGCTCAACTCTTCATGTACAAAGTTTGACATGGATTTATCTTTTGGCTTGGGGTCCATATTTTTTGGTACGTCGTTTTTTTCACATTCAAAAATGTAACAATATGACACGCTCTTAGCTCTGTTTGTGTTTATCAGATCGATAATTTGCTGATAGTATTCGTATCAGAAATTTAATGGAAATATTTTTTGTTATATAGCATTTGTCGCTGGGACCTACCGTTTGGGAGCTACATTAGTTCGAACGAATAAAGTCACTTTTAGCCGAGACTTTTTATGCTGGTGCTTTTTAGACACGTCTAGCTCTGGTGTTGCTCGAATCGAAAATTTGTCAATATCTTATCAAAAACTGAATGGAGAATGTTTTTTGTTATATAACATTTGTTATAGGAAGCCTTTATTATTTTTATTTTCTTTATGAAAACATTGAAATCAATAACAAAAAAATTATTTATTATTTAACATCTTAACAAAGTTCGTGTCACATTAATTTAAAAAAATTAACATAGAGATTGGAAAAGTTAAATAAATCTCCATTTAAATTACCAAACTTAATGGCTCGTAATTCAGCTGTAACCCTAACCCAGAACGTTCCGCTTGACTTTAAGCTCATATTTGCAGAATCTGAAAGATGATATATTTCCCTAATTCCCGAATCGAACTTCGATTACAACTAAACTCCAAAAGCCGAATCTATACATGCACATATATATCTGCCTTATTAATCTATATTTATACGTGTTACAGCAAGGAAATTAGTTGCCTACGTTTTCATATATTATTAAACTCAGCATATGATACATTAAGGGTTTAGTGAATGAAGGGGTTATGTCACTTTTTATTTAAATAATACAATCTAGTTCATTGAAAGAAGAATTTATGTGCAGAAGTGTCAGATAGCAAAATCTGAATATTTCAAAACATATAGAAAAAGAGATATGAAGATCTATGACAAACGAAAGAGCTATGTAACATTTTCCTGCTAATGGAAAAATGTAAAAAAATCAATTTCTCCCTGATTAGGAAAATCAATAGATCCTCGATGTGTATGGATATCGATGTGATATCTATAATTAATTATGATTAATATGTTTGTATACAAAATACTCAAAATACATCTTGGAGATAATTCAAAAAAATTAACTTTCTGATTTAGAAAGGAATTACTCAAAAATTATTATTATTGTTAATTGTAAAAATTTTGTTCAAAAATAATGATCGGAATTTGATTTTTGTCACATATGATCAAAAATAAAAATCGATCTTAATAAAAATCATCAAATGATTTTAAAAACTTCAGATAAAAATCTTGATCCGATTTGATTTCTATTATCATTTTTTTTTTAATTATCGATTTCAAACCCTGATTTTCTCAGTCAGGGAGAATTTTTTTTAATTAGATTTTTGGATTAAAATTAAGTTTTTTTTTTTGTTTTTTTTTTATATGCTATAAACTTTAAGCGTGCCATATATTATTATTCAGCCCTACCCGTTGTATCAGCCCCTAAAGAAATTTCGAGTGACTTGGCTTTACTTGAAAACTAGGGATGGATCAAAAGCCATCCATCATACAGGAGCACAATAGTCGTTTAAATTGAATTGTGAATTTAGGTGCATTCTTCATAAAGTAGAATTTATGTGCAGAAGTGTCAGATAGCAAAATCTGAATATTTCAAAACATATAGAAAAAGAGATATGAAGAAGATCTAGGACAAATGAAAGAGTTATGTAACATTTTCCTGCGAATGGAAAATGTAAAAAATCGATTTCTCCCTGATTGGGAAAATCAATAGATCCTCGATATGTATGGATATCGATGTGATATTTATAATCTACTGTTTTTCCCAATATACTTTTTAGAATTAAACATATCAAATTACTTAAATTAATATTTAAAGTAAATTAACAATCAATGATTATTCGAAATAAACAAAGTTGAGAGAAAATTAAGGTTTAAAACGTTAATTTTTTTATTCAAATCAATGTAGCTCCTAAACGGTTCTTAGATCAAAAATCGTAATTTTTCCTGATTCAATTTGAAAGGAAGGGTAACTTCCTCACAAATCGAACCAGCCTCGGGAGAATGGACTGTATATAATTTTATTAAAATAAATGCTCGCAACTTTTGGGAAACTTGTAGTAGAAGATATCTAAACCAATCAAAGAAATGAAAATAACTCACCCATGTACAGAAGCCGCTGTATCTTCCTGGAGCCTCAGGGGCCCCAAAGAGACTCACCGGTGGCTGACTTGTTTCTGGATGTTGAAATAATCGGTTAAGAAATCATCACCACTAATTTGCAAGGGAAAATAAAATATCTTTGGAATACATAAACATGGTGTCTTCCAATTTCAGTTATCAAAATTCCCGACTTTTTCAAGAAATTTTCTAGAAATTCCCGACTTTTCCAAAAATATTTTGAAATCCTCGCCAATCGATATTTTAATGCTGTTGCAATAATAATCCAAACAAATCAATCAATGCATAGTTTGCTACTTAATACATCACAGTTTAAAAAAAAAAAGGCACTTATTTTTTATATTTCACATTCCTCTAGATAAATGTCAAGAAACACATCAATGTCGAGTATTGCGATTCTGTTTGAAAATAGTTACGAGGTTACACGAGGTTTTCGGATAAAATAATGTCCGATCAGAAATTTTCTTTTTTTCCATATGAAAGCTGGTTGAATTTACTATAAGTCCTCATATACGAAATTTTGATAAAGTCCCATGTATACACCTGGGTATACCTACGCCAGCACGCTGAGAACCCCATACCCTTGTGAAATCATTTTTTTTTTTTTTTTTCAGTATGTTTCTCGCTAACTCCGAAACTATTTACGAGAACTGTGCTGGAAAAAAAATGGACTGGGTATTTCATGGGATTCAAAACACATTTCATATAATAGGACTAATAGAAAATTTGATCAGCTTTCAGATGAAACAAAGAAATTTCGAATCAGACAAATAGTTTTGGAGTTATAGCTAAAAGAGAAACGACAAACGTGTTTCCGCGGTGTACTACTCGCGATAACCTGAAGAATAAGACATATATATATAGAGAGACAATAAGATCAAATTGAATTAATAAAAATGTAAACCAATGAACTTGGTAATACGTGTAGTATGCCTAAAAACAGGCATGGCGCATGTAAATACGCTAAATAATTTCTCCTCTTATGGGGTTACCATAAGAGGAAAAGAGAGAAAATATATATATATATATATATATATATATATATATATATATATATATATATATATATATATATATATATATATATATATATATATATATATATATATATATATATATATATATATATATATATTTTTTTTTTTTTTTTTTTTCCTTTCAAAGTAACCCTTTGAAAGGACCGTTTATTTAGGTTGTACGTTCCATACGAATGTATACTACGTACCTTAATTATCATAATTACATTTACATTGAAACTTATACAATAATATTATTAAAATAATTCAGATCATTGAACATAATATAAAAGAAACAAATAAAACATTACAAATTGAATACGAAAATTAGAAATAAAAAAAAAATATGGTCCATGGCTGATTTTAGCCCATAATTTTAACTATTTAAAGTATTTTTCATGAAATGTCCTTCCACCTTCTCAGTCCTTGGTCAGTTGGTCAAAGTCCAAGCTGTAAATAAATTTTGTAAATTCAGCTCTGTATTTGTTGTACAAGTCATATTCTGTCACAGGCCAATTTTCACCTTTGAAAAACAGCGTCATAATTAGTTTGGATCTTTGTCTGTCATATAATAAGCAGTCGTAAATTATGTGTTTAAATGTATGTTCTCGTCCGTCATAAGTACATATGTTACTGTTTATTAAATTAAACCTTTTTAGATATGCTTTAGTTTGTCCATGTTCTGTTAAGACCTGTGTCAGTTTGTAATGTGTGGATTTGAGTATGTTGAAATTATTTTTTGTTATTCTTGGAATGAATTTATGCAGGCTTGGGGATTTTTCAGATTTAAACCAGCGATCATTCCAAATTGATATTATGTTTTGTTTAATATGATGTTTGAGAAATGATAGTGGTGTTTTCTTATATGACGGAAATAGTTGACTTTTGGCTGCCTCTTTTGCTAAGGTGTCAGCCATTTCATTTCCGTCAATGCCAGAATGCCCCTTAACCCATTTTATGTCGGTATTGATGTTTGATAAAATAAGTGTGTATATATTTTGTCTAATGATTTCAGTTAGTTGGTCATGAATATTAGGATTAAGTATGGATTGTATTAGAGTCATGTTATCTGTCAATATTACAATGTCGTGGTGTACGTTAGTAGGAAGATCAAGAAGGAATTCTGTTGCTTTTAAGACTGCATATTTTTCTGCTTGGTTATTGGAACAAGTTGCACCCAGCTTATATTTAGCACTTATCATGTTTTCTCTCTTGTCCCAAAGTAACCAAGCACAGCCTACATTGTCCCCTTCTTTACTTCCGTCTGTGAATATATTAGTAACGTCTGCAGGTTTCTCTGCAATCTGTGTTAACTGTGTATTAATTTTCGCGTGTATCGCAGGGTGTAGCCAGTGTGAAGGTTTAGTCTCGTAATCTATTGAATCTTTTAAGATATTTCCGTAGTCACAACTATCTAATTTTATTGATGTGAATTTCACTATTTCGTTTATTTTTAAATCTATAGGTATCATGCCGGCTAAAACACATGCTGCATCATGTGATATAGTTTTGTATCCTTTTACTATCTTGATTCCTATGAGCCGTTGTAACTTCTGTAATTTTTGAAGGTTGCATTTTTTCTGAATAGCTTTATGCCAAATTGGTGCCGCATATAGCATCTTTGGAATCAATGCTGCCTCATAGATAATTTTCAGAGAATCAGCTTTTAAGCCCCAAGTTGTCCGTGCAGCAATAGTGAGAGAGTTGATGGTTTTTAAAGTTGTATTGTATATTTTTTCAATATGTTGTGTCCTTTTTAGTTTTTTGTCGAATAGCACGCCTAAAAAGGTCAGTGTTTCCGTTCTTTCGATTCTCTCTTTGTCTATATGTAGGTTTAGGTTCGGTATATTTCTTTTTCTGCTAAAAATGATATATTTACATTTCAATATTTACATATATGTATATAATTGAGAAAAGTTCCAGGACTGAATTTTTATACATTTATTCATACAACATACAGGTTATTCAAATTTGTCTCCTTCGAAGTACTCCCCTTGGGAAGCTACACACTTTTCCCACCGGTGTTTCCACTGATCAAAGGCCCCAGAAAACTCTTCTTTTGTAAAGGTGTTTAGCAGCTCCGTCGTTTTTTCTTTAATTTCGTCAACTGTTTGAAATCTTCGTTCTTTCAGGTGTCCCTTGAGCTTCGGGAAAAGAAAAAAGTCGGCTGGAGCCAGGTCAGGTGAGTAGGGGGGCTGAGGAATGACAGTCATTGCGTTTTTTACACAAAAGTTACGGATAACTAATGCAGAGTGAACAGGAGCATTGTCATGGTGAAGGACCCAATCACCACTTTGCCACAGCTCAGGTCTCTTTCTTCTCACAGCATTACGCAATTTTCTGAGGGTTTCAAGATAAACAAAACGATTAATTGTTTGACCTTGTGGAAGGAATTCATAGTAGACAACACCTTTACAGTCAAAGAAAACCGTAAGCATGACCTTCACATTTTATTTGACTTGGCGTGCTTTCTTGGGTCTTGGAGAACCTTTTGATGTCCATTGTGATGATTGGGCTTTTTCCACATCGTAACCAAAAACCCATGTCTCGTCTCCCGTAATGACATGTTTCAAGAAGCTTTCGTCGTCATTTTCCTTTCGAAGAAGTTCCTTAGAACCATGAGTTCGGTGTTGTTTTTGGAACAGTTTTGGCACAAACTTTGCTGCAACACGACGTATTTGAAGTTTTTCAGTTAAAATTTCCTGACATGACCCAAATGAAATGTTACACTCTTCTGCCAGTTGTTAGTCGACGGTCTGGTCGTACGAGAGCGTTCACTTTAGCAACATTGTCATCATTGATTGACGTTGAAGGGCGTCCGGAACGAGCATCGTCGTCTGTGGATGTTAAGTCCATCTTTAAACCTCTTGAACCACTGATGGCAGCATGATCGGCTTAGACATTCTTCACCAAAAGCCTCTTGTAACATCAAAAAGGTTTCAGAAAACGTTTTGTTCAGTTTCACACTTCTTTCACATTCATTTTCATAAAATAGCCAAACTCTATTAAACTAACCCCAAACAAACTGTGCTAATGTTACTTTCAGTGATGTTATGATTGATCTGCAAACACAGCTGTGTTCCTGTTGAGTCAGGCAATACAATGCTGCCAACCGCATCGCTGTGAGACATTGCATTCCCATAGTATATAAAAAGTCCTGGAACTTTTTGATCACACCTCGTAGGTATATAAAACAATGTTCGATGATGACATAATTCCCGATGGGTATATTATCTTTTTCTTTTTCACCAATCAATTATTTAAAAATAACAAAATTTGATAAATAAACCATAAAAAGACGCGAGAACAGTATTTTCCCCCCAAAACCCACTTATGAACTGTTTAGTTACTAGCCGTATTTGAGAGAGCCGCTGGCTGGAGCCAGAGGTACCTGTCTGGTCTTAAATGAAAGCTAATTAAATTTTCTACATCTTATTAGGCGTGGGACGCATATTTTGGGAGATATTTCACAAAATAAGGGACCATATCGAAGATAATATTCCTGTATCTTGGGAACCAATGGCTCTATAGAGCTCACCCTGATCTCAAATTGTAGCAAATTTAGTTTATTTTAAAAGTATGTAGAGTGACTATACCGATCAGACGTTTCCTTAACTGACATATTGAGCAAAACTAAAAAAAATCTGAAAATGTTAGCATTGACGACTTTTTCCCGACTTTCGCCAAATTATCTGTAAATTCCCGACTTATTTCGGAATTTTTCCCGACCACAAGAAATCCCCGATATATTCCCGGAATATACTGGAGTATACATGGCATATGCTGATGATGTGGTTTTCACAGGTAAAACCGAAACAGCATTGGCCGGTGCTGTTGAATTCAAGACAGCAGCTCTTAATTTGGGTCTCGAAATGAACATGGACAAGACCAAATATATGAAAACCTCCAGACGGACAGATGGAAGAAGAGATGCGGTTGATGTGGGGAAGGGCACGTTTCACTGCTGCAGTACATTTAAATACCTGGGAGGAGTTGTGACGGAGAAAAACGATCTAGACATTGAAATAAAAAGCAGAATGGTTGCAGAAACCAGATGTTTTTATGCAGTACAAAAAGCTCTCCATTGTAAAACTCTCTCAAGAAAGGCAAAACTGTTGATTTATAAATCTATAATAAGACCAATAGTGATGTATGGCAGTGAGACGTGGACTCTCACTAAAGATACCGGAGAGCACTGCTGGTCTGGGAGAGAAGAATATTAAGAAGGATCTTTGGTGCTGTGAGAGAGGAGCACAGGTGGCGGATAAGAAGCAACGCCGAGATCGCACTATTGTATAGTGAGCCTGATATACTCTGTGCTATCAAGAAGGGCAGGCTTAGATGGTTGGGACACGTCGAAAGAATGGAGCCCAACAGGCTGCCAAAAATAATGTTTAATGGTACACCAGGAGGAAAGAGGAAGAGAGGCAGACCCAGGCGCAGATGGATGGATGACCTGGAGGAGAATTTGCGGAGGCTGGGGATACGGAATTGGAGGAGCCTGGCGAGGGACCGAGAGGAGTGGAGAAGGATGGTGGCAGAGGCCCAGGTCCTGCAAGGACTGTAGCGCCCAAGAAGAAACAAATAAACAATTCCCGGAATTCCCGACTAGTAGACACCCTGATAAAGAAAACACCGTTAAAAAACTTCGGAAGGCTAATTTAGCCTTGGGCATGAAACAGACTAAGGAAGACTAAAGGGCCTTGGGCAAAGAAAGGTCTGGTTCGCTCAGCTTTTAACGACAAAAAGACTCCTAGACCAGCAAGGATTAGCGGGAGAGATAAGAAGGTGAAATAAACACTGCGAGAGTCGGAAAGTTAGTTATCAACTGCCCTCTAGGTAGTCATTGTAACACTAAAGAGCCAGTTGCCTTAAGAAATTCGATAGAGGGCGTAACTATGTACATTTTTTTTCTCTCTTTTTCTTTTTTTACAAAAGGACGCCTGTTGGCGCGAATGGAGTTAATACATCTCTACAAGAGCGCCGATTGGCGCGAACAACAGTTGCTTGTAGCGACAAATGTTATATAACAAAAAATAATTACCATTAAGATCTATCCGCAAATTAGCTAAGAGCTAGAACGTGTCAAAAAAGCCCCAACACTGAAAAAATGGAAATAAAAAGGGACTTTTTTCATTCGAACTAATGTAGTTTCTAAACGGTAGGTCCCAGCGACAAATATTATATAACAAAAAATATTGTCCATTGAATTTCTGATATAAAATCTATCAGCAAATTTTCGATCCGATATACACCAACAGAGCTAGAGCGTGTCAAATTGTTACATTTTTGACTGTGAAAAAAACGGCACACCAAGAAAGTATAGACCCCAGCCAAAAGACATATCCATTTCGAAATAACTTTAAACATAAATTACTCAAAATTGTGTTTTTTTTACATGTCCCCTTCATCCACCAAACCCTTCAAATAAGAGTTTCAGATAAATAACACCTGTTGTTCTATAAACAAAGTCAAATAAATTCGAGTGATTGGTCCAATATTAAAAAAACACACTAAAAATCAATATAAATTAACTAATTATCCTAACTAAAAAAAAAAATTCACTGGAATGGTTACAGCTTTTACTTATATCTAGGGTTGGGTATCGTTACACTATTTGTCGAAATATCGATATTTTTATTTTGATAGTCCAATATTTTTAAATCGATATTTTCTTCTTCCGTTCTATCAATATATCTATACGTATCTTAGATATATCGCATAAATGGTTCATATATGTTCTATAGGTTTTTACATTAGACGCGGCATTTCATTTTAAAATAAATTTAAAAAATCTGCAAAAAAAAAAAAAAACCTAAATCGAAAAAATCCACATAACGGAATTGGCAATCTCGCCGACGATATTGTCGGTCAAAGGGGCAACCCCTAAAATATGTTCCATGTTATTTTTTCTTATGCCGACAGGCTTAAGGGGCCCGGTTTTTCTTAGTAAACCCTCAGAATAAATCTTGCCTTCCTACTCTAGGTAAGAAATTTTGGTAACCAGTAAAATAACGAGTCCTTCCTCCCGTGAGTACATAAGAACATTAAGTCCCATAAAACAACAGACGGTTAAAATATCCAGGAAGCATTCTTTGTTCACTTGTTTCATAGTCTACTGGTGTCTTTCCTAAAATTAATGCAGCCAGACAATAGCACCATTAATTTTTAAATTATTCCTCAGGGACGATGTGTATTATAAGGATTATTCTTCATTCATTAGTTTAAAAAATACAGCTAAATTATATGATCGTTTTTATTATAGATAAATATCAACAAATAATAATTATTGATCTATCTGAATATTATGAAAAACTTAATAAATGAATTTAAAAATCAAAAAATAAAAAAGAGATGGCTGAAATTTCTCGTGATTCAAAATCGGAGAGAGAATGAAACTGCAGAGACTAACCTGAATTATTGAAGCGCCATCTTGTGGAGAATTCTAAATCAAACCGAATGCTGGATCGGTCACTCTCATGTCTCTTGAGTGCTTCTACAGAAGTAGCTCTGTGATGGTGCATTCAACGGATCTGGAATAATACAACTTGTCAATTACTTATTAAAAATATTTTGTTTTTGAAAACAGCTTTTGTATATTATATATAGCGGATCATTTGAGGTACCCATGATGTTATAGATGGATAATACACTTAGGATTGTTGAATTAATTGCCACTTCTATTGGAATTATTTTATTTGAAAACTATTTTGGAATGTTAACTATTCATCATCAGTTCTAAGGAGGTACAACAGACTTCCGTTAAATTGGAATTAAGCGTCGTATTCCCTTTTACGTAATTTAAATCTTTGATTTAGTATTTGTTCAGTATTTACAGTGTATTATCACTAAATCAAAGATGAAAAAAGTACATATAATAAGACACAGGATTCCAAATCCAATACCCATTTAAATGAAAATTCAACAAAGACTCGGAAAATACACCCTTTTAAAAAAAAAAAAAAAAAAAAAAAAAAAAAAAAAAAAAAAAAAAAAAAAAAAACGGTGTATATGAAATAAAATCTTATGACTGTGTGGTAAAATACGCTAATAGGCAAAATAATAAGGATATATAATAATAATGATACGCAGAATTCCAACTTCCATATCCATTTAAATGAAAATTACCATAAATTGAAGAAAGACTCTTATAATCAACAACTCTTTTTAATAACAACTGAATTGAAAACAAATTATTCTTATTATCAATTTCAAGCTCTAGACAATACACTATGTACCATTGTAAACTCTCTTGCAGTATGGCGCTCACCACCTATCGGTCGCAAGATAGTCCGAACATGGTGTCCTATTGAAAATCCACCATTTCTGTACTTTTTGAAAATTGAATTAATTATTACAGTTTTTAATAAGGACACTATCTCTTCCCGTTTAATCCTTTGGATTATCGCTCTTTTGGTCCCTGTTTAACGCACTCATCGGAAGGTTGGAGATACTGTTATGAAATATTTCAGGATTTAACGATTTTTAAGATGGCCGAAGGACATCCTTGGCCACTCCTTCACGACAGATTAGTTTTCGTCCTTTAAGATACTATTTTGAGATCTGTCAGGATTTAACGATTTTTAAAATGGCAGAAGGATATTTCGCCATTGTTGTCCTTTTTGAAAGTTGAATTAATTATAACTGGACACTCTCTCTTTTCGTTCAATCCTATGGATTTTCGTCATTTTGATCCCTGTCTGAAGCATTATGGGAGGTTGGAGATAGTCTCTCGATCTTAACGACCGCTTCTGGTTGAACGTAGATACGTGTCCTGCCCAGCTTAGTCTTCCTAATTATATTATTCTAGCAACATTAGGTTCTTTAAAAAGAAACTCATAATCTTTTCTATTCTTTTGACTTCTCCAGACCAGTCCCTCTCTCGCAGGTCAAAAAATTCTTCATAAGATTTTCTTTTAAACACGATTAAATCATGTTTGCTGCTTTTGGTTAGACTGGCGTAAGTAAAAACATATCGGATAAGCAAGCGTATAGTAGAGTTGGAGTTTGATTCGTATACTAATCAATGAGCTTCAAATATGTTTAAGCAGCCAAAGTAGCATCGATTGGCAGCTGTTATTTCATGCGCATTTTGTTCTTGATGGTCAATTGAGATTCTAGATACGATAATTGCCTTTACACGCTCAAAGTGCAAGGACCGATGGACATGGTAAGCAGATATGATCTAAAAGATTAAGAACAGTAGTTAAAAAATATCTCACGTAGTCAATAGTATTTCTTATTTATATAATTATACGGGTGTGTATATTTTATATACAGGGTGTTCAAATTTCGATGGCCACCCCCTTCTTTTTTTTCCACAGTTTTTGAGATTTTGAAACGAAACTTTTAGGCTCTTAACTGTTTGAAATAAAGTTTCTTTTCAGGTTATAGTCTGCGCTCCAACCTTCTCCAGTTCTTCTCCAGCGACCCTAACTCTGGAATTCCCAATGGGATGTGGTATTTTTTAACGAAGGATTTCGATAAAAAATCAAATTTTGAATCCATTTTTTTTTTTTTTTGTTTTATCCGGGGCACCGTCTCGCAGCAAATAGCGAAAAATCATTTTGAGAAAACAAGCAGTCAAAAACTGGAATTGCAAAAATAAAATAAACTTTGAAAAAAAATATGAAATTGAGGCCTTCCCGCGGCCGAACAGGTCGACTTGGAAGGTTTCCCCTGAGTGACTCAAATCGTCGACGAGCCCGTGATGAAAATAATATAATTTATGTACTGGCTACGGTGGAAGCGTGTCCTTATCGGAGCATTCGAGACATTGCCAGTGATACCCACTTAAGCATTAGAACGGTCACAGGCCATACTAAAACAATATGAGGCCGTACCGCATTTCACTTCATTAGGCTCTAAGTCTCCAAGATGCTGAGAGACTGAGGCTAAGGTTCTGTCATTAAGTGGATATCCCTGGCTATGTCTCGAACCCAATCTTTAAAAGTTTCGAATCTGTCATTTGTTTTCTAAAAAATATTTGCTAAACGATAATATCATGAAAATCAGAAAACCAGCCATATCCGAAAAATGGCCGGATTTGAGCATAGGCTACATAGGCTCGCTCCTTGGAGCCCGCGCCAAAAGGGGGCCCATAGGCCCGCACCACATGCAAAGTTTGTTTCCCTAACGTAGAAATCGCATTAAGGATGCATCTATCTCTAATGATCACAAACAGTTCGGCAGAAAGGTCTTTTTCAAAATTAAAGCTAATCTTTTTGGCTTTGCTGAGTACATAACATGATATTTTGAGGCGAATCAAGCACGAATACGTCATTAGCGAGTTGATTAAAATAAAAATTAAACGTAAACCAATAAGTAAAAATTAAATATTTATTTAATGTGTGGTTACCATAACACCAAAAAAAAAGTTTTTTTTTAGTTAAAAATCTTGGTTCTAAATCAGCAGGAATAAAATTGTGAAAAATAGAAAGGTTGTCTTCATTCAATAACCATCATACTCACAAAATCAAAACAATTATAACCTGGTTTAAAATTTATCAAGCTTTTTTTTTTTTTTTTTTTTTTTTTTTTTTTTTTTTTTTTTTTTTTTATAGGATGGCTTAAAATTGCGTCATTTGACACTTAAATTTTGAAATTCCATCCCCCCCCCCCCCCCCACCCCTCTATGATTTCTCCCTTTTTCCCCGGTGCATTGCCTTGCCTTCAGCCAACGTTAACCTCGGACACTCAGATTACTTCATCTCGAGGGACTCGCACCAAAGAGTGCGCCTAGGTCCCATACAGCCTAAATACTTGATCATAAATACAGTCTAATTATGATGGCAGTGATGATTTTTAAAGTTTCATACCTACGACTTTCTTTCCTAGCTTATCCTTTAATGACTTCCCACTACTCCCTGTTCAACAGTATAAAGTATATATTCGAAAATAACTACTCATCAGTGGCTCTTCAATGAAAGTTTTACACTAGCAGGTTTCTAGGTCATCTTCTATTCAGACGCCTCAGAGGATTATGGGGAATAGAGTGGGAGTAGGTATCTGGTTTAGGCTAAATAAGCGTCTTAATGAGCATTGAGATCTTTATGGATAAGTTTATTGGTGATAAAGTAAGAAGTACTGAAGATTTTTTGAAAGATTTTGAATTGTAAAGATTGGATAACAGATAAATGGATGTGTTAGTAAAGCCCCAAAGCTCAACTTATATGTCTAAACAGATCTAATCACTGTCATGTAAATGAGTCTTTTGTAATTAATTGGAAGCTTTGAACCTGTATAAAATGTTGAAGATATCCATTCCTAATAATCTAAAATCCTCAATCCTCTTAACTTTGTCACACATAAACTTATCCATAAAGGTCTTGATGTACAATATGTTGCTGATTTGGTCATTATACATATCTTTCCTTTGTAACCTACAATTACACTAATCTTTAATATGTTTCCTATTTGATTCCTTATAACCCTCCCAGGGGTCGGAAAGAAGATAGCCTCAGAACTTTCTAATATAGAAATTTTATTGAAGTGATACTGTTGGGTTGCTTTACATGTCAGTTACAATATAATTTTTTTTTTAAGTTTTGAAGGTCAATAAATAATATGCGGCATTCTAGATTCATTGAAACTATGTTAGAAGATCAATCTGGATACACCCCATATTCATATATTCATATAGTAGGAATGTCTCTTGATAAGAAAAATATGAAAAATCTAAACTAAAAGGATTTTAACAATAACAATTAAGCTAGCTATACACCGCATAAAGCTCTTCTCATATTGCTTGAATGGGCAAGAACATAATTACGACAGACAAACAAACATGAGAGCCAAAACAAACAATTGAACGTTACCTGATTAAATGATCACAAATATCATTCTACAATATGTGCTTGTAATCATATAAAATTCGTATTTTCATCATTTCAGGTGATTAGCCCCGTATATATATATATATATATATATATATATATATATATATATATATATATATATATATATATATATATATATATATATATAAACACAAATGACAACATACACTGATGACAGGTTCATATTTTTAATAATTGAGAATGTAATCTATCTTTATAAATTAATAAATACAATTTAAATATAGATCTGAGACTATTAATAGTATTTCATTGTACTTGTGAATCAAAAACAGTTTTCAATAATTTGCTTATATTAATATTACTTGTTATGTAGACAGTAAATATAAAGTTGTTTTTTTTTTTTCAGATAAAGTACCAATTCTGACAAAACACTTCAGTTAAAATGCCAATTAAAATTAATTATTATTAATAAATACAATTAATTATTAATTTAATTATTATTAATAATTAAAATCTAATAAAAATACATATATATATCACCTATACAATTTTTTGATGATGTCAGCAGCTTTTTCTGCAATCATGATTGTAGGGGCATTTGTATTCCCTCTTGGAACAGATGGCATAGCAGAAGCATCAATTACCCTTAAGTTTTCTATTCCTTTGACTTTAAGTTGATTAGTTAACACTGCAGTATCATCATCTTTAGCACCCATTTTGACAGTTCCAACAGAATGGGAAAAAGAACCTGAATAATTGGATATAGCACACTGTATGTAATTATCATCGAATTTGTCTTTACAAAGTGGTTGAAATTTTGTATACAACTTAGGAGAATACTTCTTCATTGTCTGAGTTCTCATGAAGTCAAAAACAATTGTCAAACATTTCTCTAAAACTTCTTTATCTGTCGGATTACTCAATAACTTTGGATCGATTAATGGTGGGTCTTGAAAAATATTGCTTTTTAATTTCAGCGTACCAACACTCTTTGGTTCTATATTTCCAATAAGGAGCCTTATAATACTTTTGTTATTGGATCCAAGGACAAAACTGAGGAACATAATCTGACAATTAGGTGGCTTTGATTGGTCATGTGAGTTGAAAAAAGCTGTAGCTTCTGCACCAACCCCAGCAAGAGGTCCCGAATGCTTTTCAACATATTGAAGAATACTGTCATTAGTCTTCCATAGATTTTCTACGAATGTGGTAGCGTTATTTAATCTGAAATACACATCTACCATAGGATGATCTTGTAAATTTTCACCAACAGGTAACTCAGAAATTACATTTATATTGTGTTTTTCTAGCTCCTTTCTAGGCCCGATCCCAGATAGCATTAGAATTTTTGGTGAATCAATTGCACCAGCTGATAAAATAACTTCTTTTTCAGAATTGACACGGTGTATAGCACCATTATGAAAATATTCTATTCCTTTAGCCCGTTTGTTTTCAATTATAATCTTGGTTGCAATTGAGTCTTTAATGATATGAAGATTTTTTCTATTTTTAATGGAATTTAAGTAGGCTTTTGAGGTACTCTCTCTTGTATTATCACTGATCGTAAGTTGGGCGTAGCCGATACCACTTTGTTCAAGACCATTGTAATCTATATTATCCCAACCTATTTCTTCACCGGCTTTGATAAATTCTTCTCTAAGAGGTGTAAAATATTTTGAATATTGTACATTCAAGGGGCCATTATAACCATGGAATAGTGAATTAGAGAGTGCTGGTTCGGTATTATTTTCTGCTTTGATGAAATAAGGAAGCACATTTTCATAGCTCCATCCAAAGAGTCCCGATTTGGACCAATCGTCATAATCAGCTCTGTTTCCTCTCACATACAACATAGCATTTATGGCACTTGAGCCTCCCATCACACGACCTCTAGGAAATATGCAGACTCCATTACTACCTGAAAATCAAACCATTCTGTTAATAAATCATTTTCTCTATAATATAGTAATTTATATTGAAAAATTAATCATAAAACAGCTACATTTAACAGTTAATTTACCAGTATATCCTGCAAGATACGTAGTTTACCCCATTGGGTATTACTGGTTTAGATTGACCTCTCTCTTGGTGGATTAGGGTCAAGTGGGGCATAGTGTAACATCAAGATTAGCTCTTAAGATATTATTGACTAGGGTGTCTCTTCATTTGTTTATCAATCACATGTGCTGCCATCTTAAACAGCTGTCATTGGATGTAAAATTGCAGGATAAGGGGAAGAATAATCAAATTTATTATTTTTTGAGAACAAATCATGAATAATTTAGCTAGTAATGTTTTGTGATTGTTGGAAAACTAATGATTTCAAGTGAGTATGTATATGTTCCCTTCAACCTTCAATAGGTTGGTGTTTGAATAGTAAACAAAGTTTATTATGACATAATTTTAATGAATTTTTGTTTCACACAATGGGGCACAGTGGAATGTAACGTGTAATACTGCTTCTCCTTTAATTATTTGTTTTTAATTTACGTGTGCTACATCAAAAATAGTTCAGAAGATGGACATTTTTCTATACAATGCTAATGGCATTAAAGAAGAAATGATAATATTCTCATATTACAAATTCACTTATGGTTAATTTTGATTACCAACAATTTGTTATGGTAAATTATTGAGATTAAACATTTCCTATTTTTCATATTTTATTTCATTCAATGTATGTTTAGTCTACTGTTATAGTGAACCCCATGTTGTTATACTATACCCCTACAACTGTTACACTGTACCCCATCTCTAGGGCACACTGTAACAAATTTGTTATTTCTGATTAAAAAAAAAAATAAGTAGCTCCTAAGTATAATTTTGATATTATTTGATTATGATAAGCCTAATATGAAGGTTAAAGGTTGTTGATTTAGATAATTAGAAAGTTGTTATGTTGATAATTAGAAAATTATTTAATAAACGGATTTTATCCTAAAAATAAAAATGACTTTTTTGTTATACTGTTCCCCCTTGACCTAATCAGCTGTAGTCTTCAAACACCTTTTCTGTGAATAGCTATATATATTTGTTTGAATGCAAAAAGTCATGTTTTGCCTAAATTTTTTAAGTGTTGCAGCATTTTTTGACACCTTCTAGCTATGTTGGTTTTACTCAGATTGAAAATTTGATGACATTTTCCTTATCTGAAGTCGTAGATTATAGATAGACATATCCATGATCTATTGTTTTTCCCAGTCCCAGGATGGAAAATTTTAGTTTTGTAACATATTAATTCGAGGGCGGCCACGATTGAGATGGGTAGATGACGTGAAGACCTCCATCAGGCAGGTGTTAGAGGATGGCACCGCAAGGCCACGGATCGAGAAGGTTGGAGGAGACTTATTGAGGAGGTCCTGGTCCTGCTCTAAGGATTGTCGCACAGATTAAATAAAATATATTAATTCTGTACCATTTATAAAAAACTAGATAAGTTCATTTTTGCCCACAATAGGATAAATATTTAGAGCAACCCATATTGGAGTCATACTCATCATGTATAAGTAGGCAAGTTGTATAATGGCAATGGTATCCTTTTACACAATTGACATTACAACTTGCCTACTTTTACAAGATGTGTAGGACACCAACATGGGTTGCCCAAAGTATTAATCTTATTGTGGACAAAAATGAACTTATCTAGTTTTTCCCAAATGGTACAGAATTGACATCAGTACTTCTGCATTCCTTATTTTTTTTTTTACTTGAGGTATGCATGATAGTAAAGAAGTATCAAGAATCAGGATTGATGAATTATTTACCACTTCTGTAAGAGTTATAATAATAAATTATATTATTATTATTTATAAAAATAGTCTAGTTACTAGGATAGTAATTACATCTTGAATTTTTTGCCCTTAATTACCAAAACAATAATTATTACATGGAAGTCCAGTGAAATAAATCTTGACACTCCTCTAATTAGGACATCCAACTTGCTGTCAGAAGTTAGCAAGCTTCTCAAGCCCACATCAGACTAATTCCCCCCACCTGTACTATTGTTAGTAATAAATTATGCATTTATTGTATTTCATTTGTGTTTATTCTATTTTATTGTTGTAAAACTGCAATGCTTCCCGTTTTTCTTTAAAAAAAAAAAAAAATTAATCAATAATTGCCTTTTGTAATGCCAACATGTTCCTATTTCATTCTCTACACTCCCATCAAAATAATTCTTCTATTAAAACTTCCTAAGCTCATTTTTCTTTCATATATCTACAAGATTTTTTTTACTTCCTTCTGGGTTTTACTGAAACATTTTTCAGTATGTACTCCAAGTAGAGCTAGAAGGATGGAATATCCTACAAATTACCAATCTCTTTTAGACAGAGTGAGAGATTTTTAAATGAAATTTATTCCATGGGGCTGCCATTAATTTGCTCCAGTTTCCAACTTCATTAATTTTTTTTACTGTATTTTCTTTCAGAGATGTAAAAAAATATTGTTATGGGCCCATTAGCTGATTCTGCCATAGACATTAAAAGAAAAACTATTTGAGGAGATTAGGTTTCACCCTCATTACTCAGACTGATAGTTTTAAATTACGCTCAATCTCCTCTTTTAACAGCCATCGGGACCATTTAGTGATTGTGACCTCTAGTTCTCTAGACCTGGATATCAATCTGATACAACAGGATCAACTCTCTACATCAACATTTTATGTATACTTAGTCCTACCACAATTTCACAGAAAAAAAAATAAATAAGAGAGGGGTGGATATATCAAAAGCACGTTTGATATATTTTTTTATAAAAATAGTAAAGCCAAAAAGCAAAGTAATGAATATTATTTTCCAAGAACTTTTAACAAAAAGTTCAAAAAGGGTCATTAGACCAGTCATGGTAGTTATAGAGTTAATATGAACCAGATGAATATTATCTGATACAAATCTCTATGTCCTGACCAAATTTATATATTTATTTTCCTATTTTCCTTATAATCTGTCCCCAAACTTTCTATGTTTTCTAGAAACATTTAATAGTTTTAAATACATTTTTAATTGATTACTAATTAAATTAAGTATCAAATACTCAACTAAAGATACTTTAGGGTATTTGTTGACTGAGAAGTATTTAAAGATGTAGGCAGTTGGGGTATGCAGTCATAGATACACAGCGATTAAAAATAAATTTAAATTTAATGTTTCAACTTGCATTGCAAGCCTTCATCAGGGCTAGAAGAAAAAGAAAACAGAAAAAGAGATGTGACAAAATAGCAGAAAGTATAAAAAAGTATGAAATGAACAGCCTCATACAGTTATTCATTTCACACTTTTTTTGTTTGTTTTCTTTTTCTTCTAGCCCTGATGAAGGCTTGCAATGCAATTCGAAATGTCAGCATAATAAATTAAAATTTATTTTAAACTGCTGTGTATCTATGAATGCATACCTCAACTACCTACATTTTTTTAATTTAAAATAAATAAGTTGTAGATATTACAAAGGAAATTTCATAAGTTTCATAATCATTGTAACCGTTAGTAATACAACTAGTGATAATTTTACAAATCCTTTTGGATTATAGAATGTTCAACATAAATGAATAAACTTTAAGAAATTGAAAAGTTTCACATAAATAGACAAAAAAAAATAAAATCATTCTGAAATATTTAATCTGATTTTCAAGAATGGTACTAATCACTTAAACTCCATTTTTCAAGAATTAAAAAAGTTAAATTAAATGCCATTACTTAAACAAGCTTCTTGTTGTTTAACTGTAGTATAGTTCCAATCTTTAACAGAATTCCAGTTTAAGTCAGATAATAGAGGAACTTCTGATATGATATCTTCATCACCACCTGCTTCTATCAGTAAAACATTCCACTCTGGAATTTCTGTTAGTCTGTTTGCCAGGACACATCCTGTAACATTTTTTTAAAAATATTTATGTATAGAAAAAATTAAATAATAATAAAAATTCCCTAAAGATATTTCAACATACCTGCTGAACCTGCGCCTACAATTATAAATGTATAACTTTTAAGCAATTCATTCTGAGCCCTGAAGGGCAGTTTTAATTCAGGATCAGCTTTATGTAGTTTGTTAAAATTAACAGAAAGAATAAGAGAAACCAAAAACTGATATAAATATCTAGACATTTTTCATATTTTTAAAAATATAAGTGTTTTAATGTTAAAGTAATTAGTAACGACAAGGGCCAAGTTAATCACCAGCATTAAAAGCGTAAAATATCGATTTTCCTTATCACTGGTCAATTGATAAATCGTTTTTAAGCTCAAATTCAAATTAGTAAGGTCGTGAAAGATTATCCCCCTCCCATCGACCTTAATCTTATTCTTTATAAACTGTTTGTATAACTTATATAAAAATTTGTGGACTTTTATTTCTCAGACAATTAGTTTTATCTTTAATGTTCAAAACGAATCATTAACATATTCTGGAGTAATGGACGTTTTAAATATTATCTGACATTTATTATAGGATAATCAGGTCCCAACTCCTAAAAATATGCTTATTTAACTGTCATATTTAAATAATTTCCCGTTATATTCACGTTATAATTCCTATGGTAAAAATACGTCTACTTATTTCCATAATTTTTTACTGAGATCGGGTTCAAATTATTAGTTTAGCTCCCATCTACAAAGAATTGGTTTGCAGTAGTAAGAAATGTTCCTATTTTATTTAAAAAATAATACCTTTTAGGCAAAAGAATATGTTCTGGAGAGTGGTTGAACGAATCAGAAGCATGCAAAAAATTTTTAAAGCCACCTTCTCATATCTATAGGTAACAGTTAAAAATAGATGAAAAATTAGCATTTTGATAAAGCCTGTTTTTTGTTACGGAGTTCGTTTAGAATGAATTAATCTGTTTATTTTTTATTTTATTTTATATAATACTAAAATTAGCAACTATTATTGCAAGAGTTGATATCAGCAGGAAAATTACTATCGATCTCAAGTTGTTAGGTATACTTGGATTATACATTTTTTGAATTGGTGGTACATTCGTTTGCAATTCTTTGTTATACACGTCCTGAATAATAACCGTTTTAGTAATTTATTTTCTTTGATATAATTGTTAAGATAGAAACATTTACAAAGAAACATATTTTATGATGCCCCCCTTACTACTAAAAAGTAAATATTAAATAATAAATTATATTTTAGTGAGTTTAGCACGTATAATTATTTCTTATTCAACGAAAAAATACATACAATTTTCTTAGTATTCACTATATGTTTTAAAAAATAATATTTGGTTGCCATAATTTTCTTGAGGAATGATGTGGCGTCTATTCTTGTTCTGTTGAGGTTATGTGTTAAATTGCAACTATTGTATTTTGTGATTGTGAGTTATTAATAATTGTGCAATTTATCATAAAATAAAATAAAGTTATAAAACGTAGGCTGCCAATTAAAATTTACGGGAATATCCTCCGTATCTTGTTCGATATGGATTCAAAATACAATTCGAAAATAAGTGATCAATATCTTGATCTTGAACTGAAGTTATTAGAAAAATTAATGAAAATTGATTATGGCCCTAAAGTTGATTATATTTACAACCCTTTAGGTTATGCACTTGAATTGCATAAGACATATGTGGAAAAATATTGTTCTACACCAAAAAAAATTGTATTTTTAGGAATGAACCCTGGCCCATGGGGAATGATGCAGAATGGGGTAATGTTTTTTTTCAGAAATAGTTATGAATGCCCATGAATCAAGTTCTTGAATCATCCTCTAAACTTTTAGGTTCCTTTTGGAGATGTTAACTCAGTCAAAGAATTTTTAAATATTTCAGGCAATGTTTCCAAACCCTTAAGGGAACATCCATCACGCCCAGTTTTAGGTTTGAATTGTAAACGTTCAGAAGTTAGTGGTAAACGGTTTTGGGCCCTTGCTAGTTTGCTTGGAGCAGGTGAAGCCAATAAATTTTTCCAACATTCATTTGTGCATAATTATTTCCCATTATGTTTTCTAAATGAAAAGGGAAAAAATGTTACTCCTCCAGAATTAAAGGTACATTTGGGTCTTATTTTTAAAGTTAGATTAACTTCTACCTTGGTTATTAAATATGTATTGATTTAATTTGTTAGATTGAAGCCAGAAAGGCAATAGAAATGCATTGTGATGAATCTCTAAGCGATGTTATGAAGTTGTACAATGTGGATATTGTAATAGCAATTGGAAGGTTTGCTGAAAAAAGAGCCAAAACTGTTATTAAGAATTTCGGTCTGCAAAATATTGAGGTACTATTTTAGCCAAAAATTTAAATTCCTGCTGTTTAATATAAGCTAAATAAAATGAGGTTTTGATTGGGTTATTTCCTGTTACATAACGCTACAAAACACATTAAATCTATTATTATTTTTTTCACTGAATAAAATAACATTTATACAGTTAGTGGTTCTGATATTCATACACCATGGCTTATAATGCATTTTTCTCACCTTCAAAATCTATTTTACCATCTAATGTAAGAAGCACACTAAGAAGAATTTGTTTTATATCAATCATAAGCAATTCCTATTACATTTTTTGAATTCACGTATGATATTTGAAGAATATATGTAGAAAAGGAAAAAAGAAAGTACAAAAAAAAAAAAAGAAATGTAGTGTTATGAAAATGACTGTTACTAAGTTTATGAATGTATGAAATGTGCTTAAATGTATATATATATATATATATATATATATATATATATATATATATATATATATATATATATATATATATTTTTATGTGCAAAAAATGTTTTTGATCTCAGTAAGAGAATAATTTGTCGAATTGGAATGTATTCACATGGACAAGATAGTAAGAGGTGTATAACTTATTCATTTGTTTTTAGGTTTGTGTCAAGAGGAGTGTTTAATTTGGTTGTAAGCTACATTAGATTACTAACTATTGATTTTGAAACGATACATGAAATAATATTTATGGAATTTGGTACCTGCTGTTGTTTAGTTAATGATTAAACCCTTCTGCTTCATTAGATCCATAACATTCACCTATCATATTCAATATGCTCATTATTGCTTGGAAATTTGTTTGTTGTCTTTAGTTTTATTAAGTAATGAATTTCGTAAATTTTTATGCATTTTCTTTTAATTAAAATGTAATATAGAGTTTATATGTTTCTAAATTCAGATTACTAAAGAAAAAAATACTATAGTTCAAATGTGTATAAAATATGAATTATATTTATTTATTTTTTAATTTACAGGTTTAAATATATATTAGTATTGGTTAAAGTTTTGAAAATCCAATCGTTTATCAGATCTGTCGTGTATAAATGTATATACATATATTCAATATATACATGTATACAAGAGGCATGTGTAAGCTCAATAAGTCTTGTTAGAAAAATTATTTGCTTTTAAAAACAATGATAAAGATATAGATTATTATAAAAACAGCAAATTTATTTATGATAACATTTTTTTCCCAATATAAGGGTCATTTACTTTTAGATATACATAAACATTTTATAATGAAGGCACAACAATCCTTAGTTTTATATACATATATTTTGTTATTTTCATTTCGCTTATGTGTGAAATTTTAAGTTTATATATTTTGTGAATGGATTCTTTGTCATTCATATTACTTATTGTCCTAAGGTGAGATAGATTGTAATATTAATTCAATAAAACACATAGATCTAAAATTGAAATGTGAGAAAGTATATCAGAAGTTTTATATTTTCTTATTTCCACTTCCCTAATGTGAAAAAATAGAGTAGAAATAAACAACAAAACTTTCAACATGGATTTTGTTTTATGTTTTTATAAATTGTCAGTTCTGCGTCCCTAAATTGAAAAACTTCAAAAGTTTACAATAACATTACTTGTGATTTAGTGTAATATTAATTCTGATTTACTATAATATTAATTCAACATTGATTTAGTGTTTTATATTATGATGTTTTCTTATTTCTCATTTTAATATGATAAGTTATAACATGTGTTAATGTTAGTTTAAACATGGATTTTGAGCTTGTGTATAATTGAAGGAGTATAACCTTCCCACTGGAAAAGTAGCGACTGTAACATTGAAATAAATCAGAGCAAGTTCAGAATCGATAAAATCTATTTCAAGGGTGCACGAACGGCTGAAGTGCAAATACCAAATATTTAGAACTCAGATGGAATTGGTCTTTTAGGTATGGGGAATATTAAAAACAAATTTTTCAACTTTTTTATTAGACTTTAGACAATTGCTTAGTGTCATTCTATTAGACAAAATCTGTGGCACATGGGACGTTCCTTCTTTTAGCCAAACAGTAGGTTTTTTTTTTGGTTTTTTTCAAACTCCAAAACTTGTGACAGTCCTCTTTCCAGTTTCCCTGAGACCACCTGAAGTAATAAATAATACATGGGACAAACTAACAGGTGGTGCTGAAATTTCAGTTTTGATTTTTTTGGACATTCTCCCTTCTAGCCTTACACCCTTAAAATCTTATTACATTTCTAAATGTCTACATTAATATGAACAATGATAATACATACTTAAATTCTGAAACTGTGAATAAAATTAAATGAGAATGTGAAGGAAAGACTGGTATTTTTAGATATATTCAGTAACATAAAAAATTATGAAGATGTTGGTATTTGGGGTGTTCAGTCATGGAAACACAATTAAAATATTAATTTTAATTTAGTGTACCGACGTTTTGGCTTAAAATGTAACCTCATCAATTTATAAAATTATGTTTAAGTTTCATAAGCTTATCTATATTTATGTATTTCATATTAATTTATTGTTATAATTTTTATTTTGTATTAAATTTTTTTTCCAGGTTGTGACTATTTCCCACCCAAGTCCTAGAAATCCTGCCAGTAACAAAAACTGGCTTTCTAAAACCAAACAGATTCTGATGGAATTGGATTTACTTAAATACTTCTTTATTTGATCATGGAAGATATCACAGATATTGTATGAATTTATTTATTTATTTATTTTATTGAAATAGATATGTTTTTATGTTAGAGTATATGTTTGACTTTTCTTCTAAATGTTTTGTTGAATTTATTCTATTATTAATGGTGTACTTAACTCTATGCTGTAGTAGTAGAGTAACTGTAGCCCAGCAGGTCGAAGCTTTGGTTTCCAATGCCTGTTGAATCAGTTTCAAATCCATGGCTTGGTAAAATAAATTTTCTTTTGACTGGTTTTGTCTAAATACCATACTAAATAGATACTATGTTTCACATAGTATTCACATGCTCAATTCCAAAACTTGAAAATATGAGTTCGAAGTAATTTATATAATCAATTAAAAATGTTTGTTTTGATGATGGCTGTGTAAAAAAAATTTCATAAATAATAAAAGTAATCATCTTTTTTTGTTGAATGGATCTAGGAATTCTCTATTCTAGTCTCTAGTTCTAAGTTTAAAAAAAAAATTATTAATTTTTTGTCAAAAGAAAACTTAGTTTTACTATTCCAGGATTTGGTCATATAGGAAAACAGCCACCTTACTGACTTCTTCGTTTCCTATAAAAAAAAGTGTGTTACTAAGTACACTGGATATTGTTTATAACGACCTCCAAGGGACTATGCATATTTGGTCACTATACAGGAACTTAGTAAAATCAATCACATTCGCAAATATACTTTTATTTAAGAATCATTTATTATTTAATGTTTATATTTAATTTATTGTTTATGTATATATTGTACATATAATTATATAACAAAGAATATTAAACTTGTTTAAAATAGTCAGTTATCCTGGCCGGCTTTGAACATTTGTTAATACAATATTGGTAAGATAATTTAGCATCAATCATTTTAATTATGTCACTGTGAAGTTCATCGTCAGCGAATAAAAGCTTATATAGTATACAAATTTTGTCTTAAGGCAATAGCTCCATGGTTAGTGTGTAGGAGTAGGGGTGGAAGGTTGAAGAGGGTTTTAAGATAATGTTGTGGCAATGTTTACTAAGATTGTTTACTTTGAGCTGATTCCCTTTTCAACCACTGTGGCATTAAAACCGATGACTATACCCTTGAGATAAACGAAAAACAGGTCACTATGACGGATATATTGTCATGGCGATGTTACTTTATTCAATTAAAAATGCAGGTGATAAAGATATCAAGTTCAAGGGATCTGAAAATTTAATTGCTATAGCCGATTCATCGTTATAAGTGGTATCCATTGTATTAATGTTTAGAAGCATTAATTTATTCATTTGTGCCCTTATTGGCTCGATTATTTAATTATAATTACACTTACCAATTATTAGTTATTATAATTACTACCCATATACACTGGCAAGCAAAAAAATTCCACTTTATTGATTTTTGATTTTTTTTTTTTTTAACTTAAAGTTTCATTCTATTTTAGGGGATTATATCCCCTTATATTTTAAACGGGGCATATAAAACGTAAAATAAAACATTTAGTTGAGAAAATTAAAAAAATGGAACATCAGATGGAATTTCTTGCCTCTCAGTATCTATTCTAAATATTAAGATTGAAAGAGAGCTAGTAAGTCCCTGACCTATAGAAAGTAATTGATCTCTCAAGTTTTAATTTATATTGTAAACAATTTTTGTCTGTTATTAGATTATTTACCAAGAATAATTTTTTATTTGTTATGTTTAGGATCATCAGTGGATGGAAAAAGCCTTACAGTCTGCAAAAACTGCTCTTGAAAACGGAGAGGTTCCTGTTGGCTGTCTTTTCATATCTGGTGCAGATGTTATCGCTGAAGGTTCGAATGCTGTTAATGAAACAAAGAATGCAACAAGGCACGCTGAAATGCTATGTATCGATCAAGTTTTGTCTAAACACGTTCCGTTTTCTACGGTTAGTGTTTATGTCACAGTTGAGCCATGTGCGATGTGCGCGGGTGCTCTCCACGATCTCGGTGTGTGCCGGGTTGTTTATGGTTGTGCTAACGATAGGTTTGGTGGTTGTGGTTCAGTTGTCAATGTGTCGGATTACCATTCCAAGCCTGTTCCTGTTGTCGGTGGCCTGTTTGCTGAACGCGCCATGTCACTCCTTAAGGAATTTTACAAAGGTGTCAATCCAAACGCACCACCATCCAAAGTAAAAACAAGGAAAAAGGCTGAAACATAAAAAAATGGTATGTGATATTAATAGATATGCCATATTAGAACATTATTGAATTCTTTCTTCTTTATTGCTGTAACAACTGGTAATATTATGCTTTTAATCATGACTTATTTTGAAGTCGAAAAGGAAAAAAATAAAAAAAATATGACAGTTGTTATAGTGTGATTATTGTGTTCATAAGCTTTCTTTTTTTCTTTTTCAGTTACTCATTTTTGAAAATCGTTTCCCAGTGAAATTTCTATATCTATAGAATTTGAATGAAACTATGTAATTCCATTTTCTCTTTGTAGATTTTTGATACTATTTAGCTCAAAAAGGCATGAGCAATTTACTGAAACTGATACCTGATATTTTTCTATATTTGAAATTAAAATATAGGTTTTATCATAATCATAAATGTGTATGTAAATGATTTTCAGGTGTATGGTCAATATACTAGGTCCACTTGTGATGTGAAGAAATGCGGTTGTGATGTTTTAAAGTATTTTTTATGATTCCTTGCTGACGTATTATTTTCTGTGGTAATTTAATTTTACCTTTTTTTTTTCTTCTTTTTTTTAAATACTCTGTTTCATAACCAATAAACACTTTAAATTTGTTTAGTTTCTTTTTTTCAACTTAATTTTATATTTATTGACAAAAAAAAAAAATTATTTTATATTTTCGTATTTGAAAGATATATGTATATTCTTGATTAGGTCAGTTGCTTATTTATTTTTCTTTTTTAATATAAGCAAATTTTCCTATATGCTGGTATATTTATATTAATTTAAATATATCATAATTTCCCTGATTTCTGTTCTATGTTTTTCCCGATCCTTCTCCCTTCTGTTAATATTGGTGATATCACCTATTCATTGATAAGTTTTATCGTAATTTTATATGAATTAATGTATATGAGTTAATAAGTTTTTTCTGTCCATTGATATGTGATTTTTCTCTAGCCTAATTATTGGTGTATGAAATAAAAGTGAAGAAAGGGAATTAATAAATTATTGTGTAGATCTGTTAGTAAATTTCTTTAGAATTATTTGATTTAACTTAATGATACTTTTACTCCGTAAAAATATTTTTATTCAAAATGACTCATACATTATATTATTACTATTAATCTTTCATGACACAAAATGCTGAATACATCAGCAATCACTATAATCTGAGAGATCCTAGCAAATTTTGATATTTTTTTTTTAATTTATTTCATTTATAAATACTTAAATAGTAGAAGACTGTGAAAAAAAAACTGTAATTTCTGAGGGAAAAGTTGGTTTTAAATTCATATATCGTCAGTGAGATTGCCAATTGCGTTATGAGCATTTTTCTATTTAATTTTTTTTGCAGATTTCTTTTTAAAATTAAATTCTGTATCTAATGTAAAAACCCAAATTTCAAATTCAGCTTGGATCGGATTTTGACAGAATATTTTTGTGATTTTTGCCCAAAAAATAATTACACATGTGCCTCAAAGCACATTTAGTACTTAATGTCATAGAAGGTGCTAAAATACACATTGAGGAATTGGCAATTTCACAGATTATATGTTTATTAATTATATATATAAAGTGCTATCTGAACGAGATTTTTTACCAGCACTTTTTGAACCTTCACCATGCTATTTCTGTTGTCACCTTAATTTGTACCATTATATACCTCCATAACCTTGTATCCTCTCATGTAGAATGGTGCTCATCAACTATTGGTCATTTTTCAAACTGCACTGTTATCCACATGTTAGCGATTTTTTAATAACAAATTAATTGAAAATCAGTAGATTTTATTATTGCTGAACTTTCCTGGTACTATAAAGAATGATGTGGTTAAAATTTGGTATAGATTGGTTGTGTAGTTTTCATGGCTGGTGATCACAAACGAAAAATGGCTTGTTCTTTTATATAATAGTATAGGTGTGCTATTTTGTAAAATGTTCTATAAATTAAAAAGTAAATTGATTGATGAAAGTTTTGATGTATACTACAAATGCTCCTTTTATTTTTTTTTTTATTTTATTTTTTTTTATTTTATTATTTTTTTTAATCAATCCCATTAAGTAATGCTAGTATTTGTCATTTCTCATGATTTACATACAGGTGTACGAATAATTTTAACTCTGTAAAAAAGACAACAATAATTCAGCTGGATCTCTCAGATTGTCACAATTGATAGACTTTTAAAATATACCAATTTTAGTGGATTATGAAAAATATTATATGCTCCTCCTGTTTATTTATGTATTTTATTGATTTGATGTTTCCTCCATTGCTGCGTATAGGACAAGAGGGTGGTTTAACTTCAAGTACCCAATCTAAATAGTGAAATTTATAATAATTTCTAAAATAAATTTAAAAATTATACCCATTATCGAATGAACTAAATCAATCCTTTATGGCTCAAATCCATGAAATTTCAAGCCTTAAAACGGAACATCGGTCTGTTAGACGGATATAGTTTGTAAATAATGTACTAATTCTTGCTGAAATGATTGAAGGGGTGAGGTTTCGTGTGTACTTCAGTTAAACCCCACTCTTTGCCGATACCAAATATTAGCTGTTTGGTATCGGATCCTAAGCAGCTAAGGTTGCATTTTCTTGGACATACCCCGCCCATAAGGTGTATCTTCCCACTAATATAACAATTTTGTATCTGTATGTGTATTTATTTTTATTTATTTATTATTTTATTGAGTCTTTATTTATTGGGTTGTCACATATGAAATGTCTGATTTTTCTGTATAGAGGATTAAAGTGTTGCCTGTTGATTCCTAGCAAAATATTTACTATCTATAATAAGGACTTGTTAATCCTCTATTTGCAAACTGTGTTTGTTTTTTTCCCAAGTAGGCATACAGATTTTAGTATAATTTTAACCATGGCCATGGAAACATACAATTTCTGAAAAAAAAATTTGCATCAGTACAAACTCGGTCATTCCGCTGCCCAGGCAGCAAGAAATATTATTCATGCGTTTGGTGAAGGAAGTGCTAATGAAAGAACCATCCATCGTTAGTTTACAAAATTTTCCTCAGGAGATACTTTAGAAAATCTGCCCCGTGGAAGGGAAAAACAATCGAGTCAATATCATACTGCCAAGAAATTGACCAAATGCATCAAAATTTGACTAAGCAACAGCAACAGCCGGTACTGGTAAACAGGAAAGGACCTATCCTTTTTCATGATAACGCCCATCCTCATGTTTCAATACAGACAGTGAATAAATTAAAGGGGTTAGGCTATGAAGTCTTAACACACCCGCCATATTTCCCTGAATCTATCCTCTACAGACTACCGCTTTTTTCAGAATTTGGACAACTTTTTGCGAGGAAAATTGCTTACCAATGATTTAGACATTAAAAATGCATTTTCTGAATTCCTTTCATCATATGACTCAACATTTATCGAATCTGGGATAGAAAACTCGGTAAGCTGTTGGCAGAAGTGTATCAAAAATGATGGTAAATACTTTGAATAAAAAATATGTTAGATTTGATCTCAAATTTTAATTTTCTTCCTGGTTTTAAAAACGGTCATTTCATGTTTGACAACCCAATGCTTTTCATTAATTTTTTTTTTTTTTTTTTTTTTTTTTTTGCACTATTGCAGGTGATCTAATCTTTTAAACTATTAAACTAATTTATACTTATGTAACTGACGTATTTTGAACCGAATATTCGAACTTAGATGAAAATGATACCATGAAACATCCTGTTCTTTCAGTCTACTGCATACTTTGCTTTTCGTTTTTGCATTTTAGACCTATAAACTTGTATTTACTTTAGACTCCCTATCTTCTTCTCCATTCATCATCCAGTCAACCATACTTTTATCATCATGTATTTACTTTATATTATCTTATTTTATCATTCTATTTAAATTCTTTAGGCCAGTTATGATTTATTTTCTGTCATGTAAATGTTATTCTTAAGGGACTTTGTCCCAGAATAATTTTTTTTTCTATTCTATTCTATAAACCGTTTAGTTTATTATGTTATGTTATTTTCATCGTTTCTGACAGGTAGTCAGTAATTATATCTCACATTCGATTAAAAGAATAAATAATTTTACATTTTATGACTAATAAGCTTCTATTATAGATTTATTATTACTTATAAACAATGTATTATTTGCTAAATAATAAAAAGAGGCAATCAGAATAGAATAATAAATGGCTTAAAATATGAAAATGAGATAAATTCCAATATCCGTCTGTGAGACATTTTCCTCATAGCGCATAGAAAAAACATGCTCCGTCTGAAGGGTTAAGGAATTGATTTTTAAAACCTTCTTTTGTTAAGCGATGGTTTTTTTTTTTTTTTTTAAATTAAACTTTTAAACAAAGGAGGCTAAATTAAAATAAAGAATACAAATACCCTTGATTGCATAGAATTCTTTATTTGTATTATGCATACTTATAGACTAATGTATTGTATTATAATAAATCATGTCTATTTGATTTGTGTTATAATTAAGTGAAAAAAAATTCAACTTAAATGTAAAATTTAGGCCGCCATTACTGATATTGTTGAAGAAATCAATTTCTGAACTCAATATTGCACTCATGAACTCATTTGCTTATGTTATTAGATTGTTCCTATTAGAGAATGTGAATATGTGAAGCTCTAGTATTATTTAAAATTTTCTTTTAATGCCTTTAAAAGGGTGATAAAAAAAAAAAAAAAACTTAAATTAATGAATTGTGTTTTTTTTATTTATTTTATTTTCTAGTTGACAACATTAGGGGTTCAAAAATGTATTACTAGCACACTCAGGGTTCACTGAAAAAAATTCAAATAAGTTTAAATTGAATGGATAAATAAAAATTAGTATTTATATCAGTAAAGTGTTATCTGTTATTTATGTTGCCCATTTTCTCATGTTGCTATATAGTTTTAAAAAAATATACTATTTATCATTTTTTCCTAAATGAGTCTTTTTATTTATTTATTTATTTTTTTTTTTGTTATGAGATTTTCTTTAAATTATTGATGTTACAGTTCTCAATTTTATTTATTTATTTTTAATTATTCTTATGTATTTGTGTGAAATATAATTATGATAATGTCAAATATAAATCATCTTTAGAAATGATAATTTAATGATTACTCCTTATGTTTAAGTTACATGACTTTTTCATTAATATTCATGAGCTGTCTTTTATGACTTTTTGATGGTTCCCAAGTTCAAAAACTAAGTCGTAATGTTTGCATATAGGTAATCCTTCAAAATAATGACAATTCCTTGCTCAATCCTTTTTATATATATATACCGGTAAGGTTGAAAAAATGACTGCATGAATTTACAATCAATTTAAGTACTAAAAAAAAAAAAATCTTCTCTTTCCATTATCTTGTCCCAATAATGAGTTTCCAATTTGAGTCTTATATTGTATTCTACTAGTATTTTATTTTTGGTAATTTTTTCCATAATAATGATCAACCTGCATTTTATTATAAATTTATAAATTCTCAAAGATAAAAAAAAATAATGAAGAGGTAGGGTACAGATACTAATAATTAAAATATAAATTAACCTACCTCTTCATTATTTTTTTTTATCTTTGAGAATTTATAAATTTATAATAAAATGCAGGTTGATCATTATTATGGAAAAAATTACCAAAAATAAAATACTAGTAGAATACAATATAAGACTCAAATTGGAAACTCATTATTGGGACAAGATAATGGAAAGAGAAGATTTTTAGGGTGTACAGTCATAAAATTGAACACAATTAAAATGTAAATTTTAATGTATTGTTCTTACGTTTCAGCTTACATTGCAAGCCTTTATCAGGGTTAAAAGAAAAAGATGAAGACTGGGAGTAATAAGAAAATAATTACAGTATAAAAATAAAGAATAGTAAGTTTAGAAAAAAATTAATGTAATACAATTTTTAAATTAATAATTTAATAAAAATTTAAATCATTGATTTTTGATTTAATAAAAATTTAAATCATTAATTTTTATTTTTTTTTTTTCTTAACTTACTATTCTTTATTTTCATACTGTTATCTTCTCTTATCTTTTTATTACTCACTGCCTTTTTTTGTCATATCTTTTTGTTTGTTTTTCTTCTAGCCCGATGGAGGCTTGCAATGTAAAACGTCTGGATAATACATTAGCATTTATATTTTAATTGTGTTCAGTTCTATGACTGCACACCCTAACCACCTACCTACCTCTTCATTATTGCCAGAATAAATTCAATAAAAAATTAAAATAAAATAATGTTTGAAAAAATTAGGAACACTATTAGATGCCATCAATTAATTTCATTTTATCTCTTATTTCTGCTCAAATACTGCACATATCACTTATTAAAACAGTTTACCTGAGCATTTTAAAAATGCTTGTTAGCAATCGTTTCTCAATAGATTCCATCCATTGAACCTACTTGTATGATCGTTTGTGTTCTGTAGTTCAAAAAAATTCAGGAAGTTATTTTTTTATGTATTTCTTTACCCAATTATGATTTAAGTTTTATTTACTTAAATAAAATTATTCTATTATATTTTCATATATGATTTTAAGTTATTTTATTTTTTTCCTGTCGGCAATATGTGCCATAATTACTGATGTATTGAATTGTGAATAATACGGCCAGGCATTTGTACCAGTAATTATACATTATTATTATTCTTAGGGGACAGCAAGCCCCTCAATAAAGTTTATTTTTCATTTAATTTTCATATTATGCATTATTTTATTAAGAACGAAAATTGCCGCCTGTGATTTGTGTTTATCATGGTACATGCCATTTTCTTATGACTTCTGTGGTACACCCCCAGACCCCTCGATTATCTCAGTTTTGATCCTTGATCAAAAGCAATGATACATGTTTTTAAATAGGTGTATATTTACATTAGTATGTACAATAATTTTTCGGTTATAGTTAATCTAGTTTAATGATAAGTAAAGTAGGTGACGTAGTTCTTACTGGTGAGATTGATATTACGTGCAAACACCAAATGAATACAAGAATTACTTCGTGTTGTTCTGGAATTTTTGTCATTAATGAGTCACATTAGAATAATATTAATATCAGGGTTTCAAATCGATAATTAAAAACCATAAAAAAGAAAATCAAATCCGACCAAAATTTTTATCTGGAATTTTTAAAATCATTTAATGATTTTTATTTTTGATCATAAGTGATAAAAATCAAATTATGATCATTATTTTTGAACAAAGTTTCTAAAATTAAGAATAATAATAATTTTTGAGTAATTCCTTTCTAAAGCAGAAATTTAAATTTTTTGAATTATCTCCATGATATATTTTGAGTCTGGAGTAGTAGGTTGAGAATAATATAGTCAACTATTAGCAACAGAACATCTTTACTTTGGAAATCCATTACAAATTTTGGCTTACAAAAAAAAATATTATGTATACATAAAATTAAAAATATAAAAAAAATATTGGGATCTTGGGAACATAGTTGTAATCAAATCCTTAACAACGATCCCAAATATGTAAACAAAATAAAAGTATGGAACAGAAAAGGTAATGGATTTGATTGAATCTTAATATAACGTTAGAATTTATTTTCTGCTCTCTTCAAATTATATATATTATATATAATTTGAAGAGAGCAGAAAATAAATTCTAAGTTATATTAAGATTCAATCAAATCCATTACCTTATACCTATATATATATATATATATATATATATATATATATATATATATTATATATATAGTGTTGAAAATGTGTTCATTAATATTGTATACAAACATATTGATCAATTTGTGTGTAAAAGGTGATTTTTATTTTCTGATCAACATTTTTTTGATCGCAATTTAATCATTATTATTTATGCAATACTTTATCACTCAGTGAATGATCATAATTTTTAATCTAATCAATAAACATCAAAAATCAATTGAAATTTTTATTTATAAATCAGGAATGATTTTTAAATTAAAAATCAAATATAATAATTATTATATGATTTTTTGGAAAAAAATAATTATTGATTTCAAAGCCTGATTAATATTAATTCACATTAGACTCTAGTGTGACCTCGAAGAGAAAATATAATTTTAGAAACATTAATATTAAGTAATAATATTAATTTTTTTATTAATGAGCAACAATAAAGTAATTATTATGAGATTTAACCGATGGTTACACTCTTGAAACTGAGTTAGTCCCCGTAAAAACCATGCACCATGTTAAAAAATGATACCTAGGGACTCTTGGGTGTTGTAAACAATGAATCTTATTTGAATTTGAAGAGATTAATAAATGGCTTACTTATTTATAAATATATTTTTTAAAAAATAGAGGAATGTGAAGTTTTTAGACATTCATTAAAAAAAAAATAAAATAATGTCAATAGCATTGAAGAAAATGTTTTATAAAATGAGAGTGGTATTACAAATAATAATATAAAATTTCTGATAAAAATATAGATTTTGAAACATTTTTACAGCTTATAAAAAAATGAGTTATCTAGCTTTATTCAAATATGAACCAAATAGTTTTCTGATTAATAAATTATTTTTTATCAATTACTTTGTACTACTTTTAGTGTCGGTTTTTGTTCTTTTGTTTTTGATATTTTTTTTGTTTTTTGTAGTATAAAATAATATTTGAGCTTTGCTAAGATTTGTTATTCAATTTTCATTTATTCAAATAGTTTTATGGACAGTTTATGATGATTTAATATTGTTTGCATTCCTTATAAATTCAGCGGTCAGTATGATGTTCTATTTTTGGGATTGTTTGCATACATGGCCTTCCCCTTCCCTTTGACATAACCATCTGCCAAAAATCAGTATCTTTTGATATTGATTTTTTTTTTTTTTATTTTGTTAAAATAATATTTTTTCCAAAATAAAGATGTACAAATTATATATCAATCCATTCTTTTGTTTATGATCTACAGTAATTTAATTTATAATGCTGTTCACCAAAAGATCTATGTTTGGTGTAAATTACAGTAATCATACGACTGTATAGATACTTTAAAAAAAAAATGATATATATACATGATATATGGAAATAGCAAATCTTTTAACAGTGAATCTTTTGTTCTTTTATATATTTATTTATTTTTATTTTTTTCTTATTTATGATTTATTTTATAAGTGGGTTGGTGCAAAAATAATGCAGGTTTTTATATATGACAAAAAATTTGGTACTTTTCTGTTAGGGTCACATCCATGGAAAATGTTTTTAATTTAGTTGCTTTAAATAAAACACATGTTTTCTATTTACATGAAATTTAATTAAATAATTTATGTTTTCATGAACATTTTAAAACAATAGTTGTATAATAATAATTATATGCTAGAAATGTTATTGTGAAAATCTTTGATATCTTTCAATATTTCATTGAAAGGATCTTTTTCTACTAACTTTTTCGGCTAAATAAGATTTCAAAAAATTCCTTCTAGTACCCCTTCTTTTTTTGTTGCCCCATTTTGCTGATCCCCGCAATCTTTCAATATTTTGGGCATGCTGTAATGTTTTTGGATTGACAAAGTTATACTTAAGGTTAACTGTGAAGTGTGTATAACCTTCCTTCCAAATATTTTGATAAGAGTTCCAGCAGTCTGAAACAATAATAGATCCAGGGAGGGTGTATTGTTTTATGGCTTTAACTAATGTTTCCGCAGATCTATCAGGTACTTCAATTATGAAACATTCATTTGTTTCGCAGAAATGCCACCAAAAACCCACTGTGGTAAAATTCTGCCTGCATTATTCTTCCGTTTTGAAAACAAACTTTCATCATTCTCGACATATAAACCTTTGCCACCAATGGTTGTATTTGCAATTAAAAACATTTTCCATGGACGTGATCATAACAAAAAAGTACCAAAAATTTATTATAATTGTTTGTTGTTTATGATGTTTAGTGGTCAACACTAAGTTCTCTCGCAATTTTCTGAGTTGTTTTTTGAGGGTATTCTCCTACCAAAACCCTCAGATGGTCGTGATCAACTATAGAAGGCCTACCATAACCTTCTTTGTCTTTGAGATCGAAATTTCCAAGATGGAAATTTAGGAACCATCGCTGCACTGAATGTTCACTGATGCTTCCTTCTTCCTGAACATCATTGATGTATATGTGTTTTGGGCCGCACTCTGACCAAATTTCAATTCATAAAAATAAATTCGATAAAGATTTTGTTTTAACATGGTGAATTTTAGAGGTATTTACTCATAGAAAATTTTACACAAACTGAACTAATAATGCCCATGCTATCCTCATGCAACTGGTTTGAAATATAAAAGCATTTATTATTATTCAATCTTTTTCATGAAAGTGTTTATTGGATTAAATAATAAGATATAGAATGGATTGATGTAATTTTACCTTATTTGTAATATTTAAAAGAGATTAATATTGATTTTTAAGATTATTTATATTATATATATTATAATGGAAAACTGGAGATGAGACTATCAAGACTCATTGTATGTTTCTGTGATTCATCGTTCCCAGATGCTCTATTGCTTCTTGCTGGTACGCTGAGTTCAGGTGGCTTTATGACATTTGAATAAATCGGTCTCTGCAAAGAGGGTTTCAGCCCATTCTTTTCGTAAAATGAGTTAGTACTGAAAAAAAAATTTCTGAAGGCAAAACCCACCTTTACATGCAGAAAAGTCTTCAATCAATGAAAGAAGACATTTCTAGCAATGCATTGAACTGAAGACTTTTCTGCATGTAAAGGTAAAAAATAAATGTAAATTTTTAACTTCAGAAAAAAAATTTTCAGTGCTAAATCATCATATGAAAAGAATGAACCTGAGCCCTTTTTGCAGAGACTGATTCATTGTTGGAAAGTAGTAGCTAATTGGTGTCATAACTTTGTCTTATAGGTTCGACTAAAAATCCTAGGTATTTTCGATATACTGATCCTCTGTTTTTCTATTCATATTATGAAAACAACATTTCTACCTTATGATTTTTGTGGCAAATCTTTTCATTTCTCGTGCTACTTCCTTTTTGAATTTTTTTAGCAATCTTTATTCTTCAACCTACTGCTCACTTTTCACCTGCTTAATGATCAAACTACCGTATCTTTACACTATTAACTTGATTTCTTTATTTATTGACGATATATTTATATGTATGTATATTGTCAATTAAGCAACCACACGCCATAAGCCATTTTTCACAACTTTACAAGAGACACATAAAACAGATTTATAAATATTATTATTATCATCCATATAAAGTAAAGAAGCGGATTTATTTCTTTAATTTATTAGAAAAAAAATGAATTACTTACAAATGCCTCTATTCTTGGTTTATCACAGGAAATCAGTGAAGTTGTAGTATGTGGACAAAGGATTCAATTTTTGTCATATGGACAAAACTGGCTGTAGCAGTATTGCCTTTGATTTTTTTTTTTTTTTTTTAATCTGACTGGAAATGGATCCAGCTCCAAATTTTACGTTAAGGATAAGGTCTAACTAATTTTGGCCAATTTGATAATGACAACATATGTTTTTTTATAGGATATACTTTTTCAAATTTAGATTTTTTTTAGTACTAACTTTATTACCACTGGGTATCGATTGAGTTGGGATTCTTTTAAAGAATATTTTCATTATTTTCAATAGCGGAATGTTTTTTGTTTGTTGGGGCTTAAGGTCCTTATGTACTCCCACAGGCCATCCTTCCTGCCCTAGGTTACCAACCTATTATAGCCAGGGTGAGAAGGTTAAGGTTCATTTTGTTGGTCCCCACGAAATGAATTTTAACCCCTCCAGGTGGGATTCAAACTCATGACCTGGACTGAGCAATGATAGTTAAGTTATAAAATGGTCCCTAGGCAATTTTATCTAAAGAATGTACATTGAACCCAATTATACCTAACCATTAAGAGTGAGGATGTTTAAAATGTGTATGTAAGGAAATTTTTATAGAAAGGCATAGGTATTTAAAATGTGATGTAAAATACAATAGATTTTGAGCTTGAGGTAATTTAATATTACTGTAGAAAGATTTAACAAAAAGCTTCTATTGTTACAAAATATATTTTAATATTTTGCAATGAAAGGTTTAGAATTTGCTGTATTCCTGAAGATGGGTTTAATCCTGGAATATGTAACAAAAAATCTGTTTTTAACAAAACAAGGAGAAAATTGCCTTGAGAAAGTTTTGTTTTATGAGACAAATTTTTGTTTGGTGTAGGAATGGCCTACCTCTAGTCGCTAGTTCTCATGCAACTCATTAGATGGGGCTGTCTCTCATTAGTTAAGTTTTCAAAACTTTTTTTTTAAATTGTTTTCTGAAACCTTTAAAAGAGGGACTATCTCCTTTTTGCAACTAACCCTTCAATTATTATTATGGATCTCGGCAAGAACTTATAAAAAAAAAAAAAAAAAAAAAATGGATTTAACAGTGTTTGGTATGACAGGCCTCATATGTAAATTCAACTTTCAATTAATTTAGAAAAACAAAATTATTAATATAACTATATTTTATCTTTAAGTTCAATAAAATCCAATTGAAGAAAAAGACAGACTTAAAAACGTAAACCCGATCTATTCAGACATATTGCCTGCTTGGAGATGAAAGTCATTTAGCGCGATTTTTTCTAAATTCGACAAAAAGTCATCGTGTATTGATATTATCATTTCATATTATTAAAAGAGTTTGGCATAACAGGCCTCTTATGTGTTATTAGTTTTTACTTTTCTTACGTTATAGATTGTTTTTAGTACGAATCATGACATTTCATCTTGGTATCCATTATTGTAAAAAACTTTCATGAGTAACTAAATTAATTTTTTTTTTTCTTTTCTATTTTCTTGATTAAATCAAGAGCAAACATAGAATTTGTAAATTAAAAAATGAAATAAAACCGCTGGGACCAATGCTTATCAAACCTTTTACTAAGGTTTTAATCAAAATTAGATCTACTTAGTATGCTGATATTTTGTTGGATTTTTTTAAATATTAAATTTTGCAGAGTTAAAATAAACTGTTGTCAGTGAATATGAATTTTATAATCAATATTATTTTCACCTATGTATATATTTCGTTGGGTTAGGGAACTTTGACTTCAGTAATGTGAAGTTCATTAAAAAATCTTAAAGAATCTACTTGGTTATGCATGTTTTTGTTAAATTATTTTCAAGTTATTTATAATTCTAATCTAATTTATTTTACTTGAACTTATTAATTTTTCTAGTTCATTGATGATCTCTAGTTTTTCTTATTACATAGAATGAATGCATGTTATGTTTATTAATTATAGTATCTTGTTATCTAAAAGTTATCCAAGTTTCTTCTAATTGAACCATTTTCATCTGTTTATTGATTTTTCATAAATTCTTAATTAATAAAGTTTGTTTTTATTTGGAAATAACAATTACTTAAAATTGGTACTGAAACTTGGCTTACTTGGATACTAGTGTAACTTGACCCCCCCCCCCCCCCCCCCCCCCCCTCCCCCCCAAAAAAAGTGTTATTTTCAATAGCTGTTCTTTTAATTACCTATTCTAAAAGAAGTTCTATAATACAAATTGTTATCCTAATAGAATAATTACTATTATAAATACCATCACATATTTATTTGGGGTTCAAATTACATCTCAAAGGTCTAAGTAATTCCTGTATATAGTACTTTTTTAAATTATTATTATTCATTTGACTAATCACATATGTTTGCATTTAATAAATGTATTTGAAATTCAAAGTTTTTATGTTTATTTAATTTACAAAATTATGGTAAATCCATATTGAAATTTATTTTTACACCTGTTTAGAACAATGAAATTATTTGTAAAATGATTATAATTATTGTCATTAGATTTATTACTTATAAGAAATCTATATTAGATAGGCTGAACATACAAGAATAACTCTTTTTTTTATTTTTTTATTTGATTCACTGAAATATTAGGGGAGAAGTAAATAAAAATTTTACTTACTGTGTTACTACTTGAGCTCATCTCAATATATATTCATTTTTTCGGAAATAAAAAAATTTAATATTTAAAAATTTTAAATAGAGTGGTCTTAAAGTTGAATAAATTTGAAAGTAAGATAATTTGAACTTGTCCAATCCAATCAATATTCACTCAACTGTGTTAAGAATATTTGACTGAAATAGACGAATCATAAATAACATTAAAATTCTAAATAACTGAAATTATCTTTAATCAATCAAATTATATTATTTGAAAGTTCTATAAAAAGTTTAATTAAAAAAATATACCATCTTAAAAACAAAAGAAAGCTATTTCAATTACAATTAATAGTTTAATTTTTTATTTGTTCGAATCACATCTTTGGAAGAAATTAAGTTTATATAGCAATGCAGAAACTTATTGATTAATTAATAAAAATAAAGTTTTTTTTTGTTTTTTGCTTACCTGACAAGGTTGAAAAGTAAATCTCAAATAAAAATAAACAAATTCCATAGAAATCTAGTTTATTGTTAAAATAAAAATGCCCTTTTTAGGTTGCAACAAATATTTACACTTTATATATATGCTCACATTTATATATATTTATTTATATAGCAAGAAAATCTTAAAATTTTAAGTCTGCAGATTTCCAAGCAATTTTATACACAATATAAACAATAATTATATACTTAATTCAATAAATTATTATTAACAAATATAATTTATTATACAATGAAAACTTAAAAAACAAAAATAAATTACAGGTTCATGTCACATTGTCTGATTCCATTTTAATGTCCGTTTCTGAATTAATATCACCATTCATATGCTGATATGGCATGTCAACCTCTGTTTCACTGTCCGACATTTCACTTGAGTCTGATGAACTAGAACTGTCACTTTCAGAATCTTCCGAACTTTCAGGGTTCAGTTTTCTTGACTGCTGCCGAAGCTTTTCATTTTCATGTATAAGTTCTTCATTCGCATGAACAAGTTTGCATATTTCTGATTGAAAATACTTTTCCTTTTCATTTGGGGTGTTGTTTTCACTGACATTTTCATCACTGTTGTTGATTCTGCCACCTAACCTCTTCTCGAGGCTATCAATTTTTTCTTCAAGCTGTAAGACAGTTTGAATCAAATCTGATTTGGACATAGCCGCTAAGCTTTCCACATGCAGATCTTGATAGGTGTTAGAGAATTCTTTTGTGAGAAATTCCTCTTCATCTTCAGGTGATGAGTAAAATTCTTGATCAGATTCGGCACTGGTAAAACTAGCATCCCTAACACGACCTGTCCTTTGGGTTTCCGTACCATCAGTAATATCAGCTCTATTGGCAGCAGATACAGCCATAAGTTTCACATCGAAATCTTGCAAGTCGTTATGGTCTTCAATTAAAAATTGGTTTGAATTGTATGGAGCCACTGGTTGTTTGTAACTACGAGGTTTGATACTTTTCTTACCTCTGACCTCCATGGATTTGTTGTATGGTGCTTTTCTCTTCGTTTTTCTCCGCCTGGTTTTTCGCTTTTTGTCCAACTGTTCAATAACACGACTCACATCCCTGTTACCAATGTCGGTCTCAAGCTTAACCTGGTGTCCGCTAGTGGCGCTGACGTCGGCAACACTCCTCGACGTCCGACATTTTACCTCTCCAACGGCCATCTTATTCCGAACTATATTTTCGACTTTTTCAGACATTTTAAGCACATATGTCACAAAAAACTGTTGCGAATATTAAAAACACACTAAAACACAACGTACAAAGTCACATAATAAGACACAAGTAAGAGTGAAATACGTAAAAGGCAGCTCCACCTTAGACGTGTCTGTACTGCTAGACTGTTCTAACAGGAATGAGAGCTTTTGTGTATCTCCGCTTCAAACTGGCGGCGCTTGATGTCGTCCCTATAGAAATACTTAACCTGCATTATTTGCTTTGATATTTGCTTGACTTATTGGAAGTATGTGGTGCTATTTTAACTATAATTCTATTTTCTCATGGAAACAACGTAAATAGTGATATTAAAAAAAAAAAATTCTAAACCAATTAAAAATTATTTCTTGAAGCGCCAGATGGGTATTTATTTGGTTAGAATTCAATTAGGCAAATGTTTTGAATTTCTATTACTGCATTATTAACATAATATTATTATGATTAAAAAATATATTTTACTAGCTGTTCAATATTGTTAAATTAATTCAACCCTTTACTCTCAATAATGTGACAACTATTATTATGTTTCATAAAATGCATATCTGCTTTTTAAAAATTTAATTGGATAAACTATCTACTTAATTGCCGTAGAGATATTGAAAAACTATTTGGTTGTTATTGATCATTGTAATTTACTTATTTCATGGTTTGAATTCATTTATTTGTCTTTTTAATTTATTGATTTAATTTTTTTTTTTTTTTGGTTACCATTTTGACATTTTATGGAGGAAATGTATTATTTCCATTAGATTTAAATCTTGATCTTATCAGTTCTGTAAAATCATTTACAATGGTGCTAATATTTGTCCTTTATGATTGTGTAGACACCTATTTCTCTTCGTTGGTGTTGCAACAATCAAGTTTAGACCGAAGGTTTTTTTTCTGTACCTAATAGTTTAGTTTATTTGTAATCTAGTTTATTTTTTGTAAACAAACCACCCCGCACCTTGATATGTTTGTACCGATTAATTCAAAAATGTAATTATTAACTGTAATCAGAATTAGTATTTTCGATGAAGGTTATCATATTTATATTTATTTACAAGTATAAGTATGTCCATATAGATAGTATTAATAAATTCATGTTTTAACAGGCCTGATGAACTATTTTATTATGCATCAGTCGTTTTAAATAATCGATTCTGATCTCATTGGTGTTGAATTTTTTTTCTTATTTTATCTCTTCATTATTTTAAAGAAGTGCTTAAATCCGAATTTCATTACTTATTTACTAATATCTTTTTCTCATTTAATTTTTTTTTTGAGTACTTTGGTTTCATTTTTTACTTGTAAGAACTTTGCATGGTTGTTGGTTTAATCTTTAATCTTAAGGCGCGCAATGTTTCTCAACCTGTCCCCGGCAAATGAATTGTGGCCATTACAGATAAAATAATTTAATGTATACGCCTTTGAAGCTTTTGTGGACATATTATTGTGTTGTTTGTTTACAACTACGTTCTAAATGGTTAGTACAGTTAAATATAGTTTTTGATATTTTCACTGTCTTTTCTTGCTTAGTGGTATAATCTTATCTGTCTTATGTTTAAGAAATCTATTTATGTTGGAACGGTGGCATTATTATAGATGCTAGTATTTGAAGAATATTTCTCTATTATAGAAACAATAATTTCTTATATAACATGGATAAGATATTTTTATTTAATTTTTAAATATAAAAAGTAAATATTATTTATGAAACGAATTTTCTCTTCATACTAAAAAACAAAACAAATTTCATTACTTTCCATTATTGCCCTCTAAAGTTAATATTATGTCTTTTACATAGATATTCATTTTATATTTAATGTATTCTTTATTATATTATAGTATATTAGCTAACAATGTATTCATTAAGTATTTATTATATAATGGGCTTGTTATCATTAAAATTATATGATATACATCAGTTTAGAAGATATGATTGAGAAATATTTCCAATTAAAGTTAATATGGATGTTATTAAAGTCTAGACAGTTACAGGTGGCCGGTTTGTCACCGATTATAGTCAATAATGCGCATGCGCCTGTTCTGGTTAAGGATTATAATTCTATCTAGAGGCGTATCAAGTACGGTTACGGGACCTATCCAGTTACTTTTCTATAGTAACCGAATATTTTCTAGCCAATCGGTTGTTGAGAATTTTTTTTTTTTTTTTTTTTTTTTAATTGATTTTTAGTTGGACCGTAAATTAACTGGTTCAGTATTACAGTATTTTTGAGGTGTGTTTGATGTCTGGAAAAGTATATGGAGTTGATTGATTAGAGAGATCAGTCAATGGGATTACAAAATAAGCCATTGTGGAAATTCACAAAACATATTTTTAAGTTGCCATTTCTTAGATGGCCTTCATTAGGGCTAAAACAAGAAATAGGCGAATACCGAATAAGAAGAAAATATTTAAATAAAATTTTCTTAAAACAAATTAAATTTAAGTGTTTTTTTTTTTACTTACAAGGGGGCGTTTGGAGTTGTAACACAGATTTGAATGCCGATGTTTCTGTGGGTATTAGGGACCTATAATAGTGTAAAACTTGAGTTATAGCCGCCAATGGGCATTAGGAGCCGAGAATAAAAAAATAATAATAATATGAAAATCACGTTGTTTTTTTTTCTCACCTCTCAGTCAAGATAGTGAAATGATTCTTCACGCTAAATTGTAGTTTTGTATACATTTTGACATAAAAATACTTTCATTATGCTCAAAACGCGACCTGGCTTCAGGGTGTGTATATCAGTGGAAAATGTTTTTATTAGAAAACTGACTTCAAATCTCGATTCCAGAAAACCCTTATATGTAAAATTGTATCAAAATAAAAAAAAAAAAATTGTTTAACCCTTTCGAGGTATGTTAACATTTTTGAAGTTGAGATTTTACCAACAACTTGCAACGACTATAGTATTTGCTGTGTTCAACTGATTAAAATAATAATGTCATGACTAGAATCAGCGTGCATTCTGCTTTCTATTTATGTATATAACATTGGATTTACTCCAGATTTTAGTGGACAAAAACTAATCAACTATAACTTAAGATATATCAATAAGGAAAAATCCTGCGATCGCCGGATTTGGGTTAAACTATGCAGTATTGCGGCTTCTAGATGACCCTAAAATTTGGTTTTAATTGGTGGCGAAACCTGTTAGATAGCGCTAATTATTTACTTTATTCAAACAATTGACAGCCTCTTTCCTTCTAAAATCTTGGGGGTAAGAAATTTTTAATTTTTGATTTCGACCAAATTTGGTTCCTACATGTTCTTTGGGATGAGGAATCTGAAAATGATAGTTTTTAGTTTAAAAATTTTTCTCACATATATTTTTTAAAATGTCTTCAAAACTTCAGGAGTAAAAAGCCTTTAATTTTTTATTTCGGCCTAATTCGCTATTTACATATATTTTCAGATTAAAATCTAAAAATAATATCAGGTTTTTGTTAAATAAAAACTCTCCTTACTTTATTTTTTTAAAAATGATCCCATTTGAAATTTAGTGTGTAAAAAGTAAAATAATAATAGAGATAGATAATTTTAAAACGTTATTATTTATGTAATACTAATGGTAATTTCAATCAATTCTGCAGTTTACTGCATTTAATTACTTCTAATTCTGCCTTACTAAAGATATGCTATTATAACTTTCAGTAAATAAATAAAAACGTTTTAAAATGATCTACTTCTATTGTTATTTTACTTTTTACACACTAAATTAAATTAAAGGCTTTTTACTCCTGAAGTTTTGAAGAAATTTTAAAACATATATGTGAGAAACATTTTTAAACTAAAAACTGATATTTTCAGATTCCTCATCCCCCAAAAAAACATGTAGAAACCAAATTTGGTCGAAATCAAGGATAAGGATTTCTACTTATTGAGATAACTTAAGTTATAGCTGACCTCAGAATTTGATTTTCTAATTAGTTTTTGTCCACTAAAATCTGGAGTAAACAAAATGTTATATACATAAATAGAAAGCAAAATGCACGCTGATTCTAGTGATGGCATTATTATTTTAATCGGTTGAAAACAGCAAATCCTATGGCCGTTAGAAGTTTTCGATAAAATCTCAACCTAAGTCGAAAGGCTATAACTCTAGTTTTGCACTATTATAGGTCCGTACTACCCACGCCAAAATCGGCATTCAAATCTGTGAGTTACAACTCCAAACGTCTCCTAATTAGTATATCTAATTACCTGAGATAGAGACCTGTGGGACAGAAGAACTTCGTGGCCCCTCCTAACTTTACTTTATATATATATATATATAATAGTACCTTTATATTTTTGTCCCCGTCAATCCTTTTTCTTCAATTCTAGCAACTGGAAACCAGTGTTTATTACATATATATTTTTTAAATTCCGGTTGGTAATTTCTATAGATTTCCTTTTCTTGAAGTGACCATTTGTCACCGCTCAGGACTATGTGTCTGTTCTTTTCAAAATGAGAGTACCTATTTTGTATGTGGGTAAACGTAAAAAAAAAAAGGAAATAATATATGATGAAGTAAATTGTAAATTAAAATTTATGAATCAGTAAATAATTTTGTAAATAAAAGAGGCAGAATAATATAACAAAAAACATATCAAAATTAAAAAAAAAAAAATTACTTAAAAAAATGCATTTTAGAAACATGCCCTGATGATGGCTATCAACGATATGGTTGAAACGTTAGCAAATTAAAAATATGTCTCGTTAATTTGAACAATGTTTTTTTTTTTTTTTTTTAATTTATTTTTTTTTTTTTTAATCAAGCTACTTTATAAAATACTTTTTCTCAATGAACACTATTCTTCCAAAAATAACCGGTTATATACAACGGATTTTATCAGTTATTTTTACCCATTTTTATTAGTACTTAAGATGGTGATATTTAATATTTTACTCCACTGTTATTATTATTTTGTATTTATCTTTATTTATTTTTATTTTATAAACATGTTTATATAGCTTTAGATTGATCATTACAACAGTAGAGCAAAAGGAACATTTAATTAGGGCCTTGGGTTAGGGTGGGGGGTGAAGTAGTGCCAACCTTCGCAGCTCCGTGGCGTAGTTGGAATATTTTGTATTAAAAAGGATATTGAACAAACTTTAAGTTCTTATTTAATGTTTGTATCTTTTTAGTCTCTTAATTTTTAAGAGAAGGCTGGCTAGATTGAATATCAGTCTTCTAGTAGTCGGTAACAATAAAAAATAGTTATTTAATAAATAGATGGCTGAATAACACGAATTGCTCTCATTGCGTTTCATATTTTTATTTTATTCTATTTTTATCCTTTTGTTATAAAGGTAACATTTCAGTTATAATAACAGTGATGTGTCGGTACCGAAATTTTCAAAAAATCTATTCTCAATTTCCGATATCGATATCACAGTTCAAAAATAAATTGCTACTACATGCAATTAATAATCTATATGGAAGCTAAAAATAATATATAAATTAATTATATATCTATATAACTGATAAATAAATATATAAATTAATTAAATATAAGTGTATTAGGCATATTAGTAAATAAATTGGGTCTCATAAGAAAGTTTTGTTTTTCTCACCCTTTATGTTTTTTAGTTCACTATAGACGAATTGGAAGTTTGCAGGCAAACGTTTTGCTAAGAACATTGTTTTTTGTGCACCTTTTGACCAAATGTTGGCACTTTTTCTGTTTTGTCGACTAAATCTCGAAATTTTTATTTTTTTTAAAGTCACTATTTACATAATTAAAGATAACAAAATTTTCAATATTTCTCATAGGTACATAATTTTTTTTTTTTTTTTTGTAAGACTAACCATTTGCCGCTTGAGTGCATCAAAATATGAGGAAAATTGCCGGACAGTGAACTCATTGAAATAAATTCAATGATTTCTAAAGAATCTTAGAAATAACCTTTCACAAAACACGGTAGATGGAAGCATGCACAAAAATTTTTTACAGATGCAATTTTAATACAGTTAGGATTGATAAATTAATATTCAAAAGCATCAGCACTTTGTTACATGGATTATATATACATAAGTTTTAAAAAATGTAAGACAAGAAATCAAGTATTGGTACTCACCTGAGGAGATCTATCAGATATCTGTTGCAGATTTATTATACTACTGTTAGTAACAGCTCTTTTATAGTTACTTACGTTTGGGGAAAGTCTTAAACTTTTCGAATTAAAATTACTGCGTAGAATATTGGACTAAAAAAAAAAGAAAAGAAAATAATAAAAATTAGAAGGCTTCTACAGTGCGGTATTCCGGGACATTTATTCGGTAAATATAGTTCTGGTAATAGCAGCGCGACTTTTAAAGCGGTAGTTGAATTTAATAATGTTCAAATTCCAAAACATCAGACGAGTAGACAAAAATGTATATAGGAGGGCTGATCTTAGAGATGTCTTTGAGGAGATGGGTTTGGGATGGGGTTATATCAGTATCTTTTCTTTCGACTTATCGATACATAACTTACGATACATCGTTTTCTCTATATTATAAAAATAAAACATTAAATTATATACATAGCTCCCCAAAACAACTTTATAAACCACAATAGAAAATTCTAAATTAATGTTATATATAATATTGCTAACTTCTGATAAATGTTATATATAATAAATAAGTATTATAGCTAACTTCTGATAAATTCTCACACAAGGGAAATGGAAATTTTTTTTTTTTTTTTTTTTTTTTAGAGGAATGAAAAAAATATCTATACGTAAAACACTATATCTATGTTGGAACGGATTTCAAGTTCTGTTGAAATTAACTTTAGTGGTTCGATGACGATTCTTCTATTAACTGAATCGATAAAATAAAGATGAATACGTGACTAAAAAATTTAAAAAGACATTTCATCCAAAAAAACAATCTCGATATATCGATATTTTTTGTCACCGCTATGTATACTATGTAAACTTCCCGGGAATTCAAAATCGATTAAATATTCCCAGGGAATATTGCCTGCAATATTTCTAAAATTCATAATTTCCCGGGAATTTATGATTAATTAGCGAGATAGCTCAAAAAAACTGTAAATCAAAAGGTAAAACTTGTAATTATATATATGGTTAAATCAAACCCGAAAACTGAAATATATTTTAATATGAAACTACAATTTTAAAAAAATCCTGGGAATTTATAATTTTAAATGCGAAATCGCTCAAATTACTAGGTCAATGTGGTAATTGTGCCATAAAATAAAACATAACCACTCTTATTTGTTAAAAAAGTATTATTATTGATGGAATAATAATAATCGGGAAAAAAAATTAGAAAGTCGGAAAAATTTGGATCTGGGCCTAACCTCCTCGTTAGAAATAAAAATTTTTTTGTTTTCAGAATGTGAAATTTAGTTAACCACTCCAGGTCCCCTAGTCATTGTCACTCTCTGAAAAGGATGGCTTAGGCTTTTGTGTAGATCTGGGTGCTACTAGTGAGTAGTTCTTCACAAGTCATCATTAGAAATAAACACATTTTTTGTTTTCAAAGTTTTAAAGATCAAAGAATTGAGTAAATATTATATTAAGCTTTAATTCCCCTCTTGCTTATTACGTCATTAATGTACTAAATAGTGTGACAATATTCACAATTATTGGCCTTACAATTACAAATTGTAAAGTTTAAAAAACATAAAGAAACAGGGAATTTATAAAAATATGTAGTTTTTGAATATTTTAGACCTAGTATGTTTGAATATAAGTTCCAAGGAGGGAGAACTTGCTTGTTAAAATATGCTTGGTTTTTAAGTGCTTGCGTTTTTAGTGATGGTTTAAGAGTCGAAATCCATTTGGTTTAGTTCTATAAATTCCCAGGATATTGTTTATACCGGAAATTAATGCACGGAATGATAATTCTTGGATTTAAATGTATGAATTTACTTAGTTATCCTCAAGACTAAAACGACTATAAACTGCCCGTCGTTTCAGACTACGTCAACATTTACTAGACAAACGTTCAAAGCTCCCAATTAATTACAAAAGACTCATATACATGACTGTGATTAGACCTATTTGGACGTACGGAGTTGAGCTTTGGGGCTCCACTAAACCATCCAATTCATCTCGTATTCAATCCTTACAATCCAAAATCCTTCGTAAAATCCTCAATGCTCCTTACTTTGTCACCGATAAACTTATCCATAAAGATCTTAATGTTCCATATGTTGCTGATTTAGCCCACACCAGATACCTATCCTTTCATAGTAAGCTCCATAATCACTAAAAAATCCGTTAGTTTCTCAACTTGCTTCCCACTCCATTCCTGATAATCCTCCGAGGCGTCTGAAACGAAGATAGCCTAGAGACCTTCTAGTGTAGAATTTTTAATAAAGTGCTACTGATGAGTAGTTCTTTTCAAGTTTTAACATGTCCTTATAATCGTTGTCAATACCTTTACTTGATGTATATATTCTGTACAGTTGTAAATTTCAATAAATGTATATATATATAAAAAAAAAAAAATTAGTTACCCTAGTTTTAAGGTTCTTTAACTGTTAAAACATTCAAAATCTAAAAATTTTCATAAATTCTCAATTTTTGGGAATCTTCCCGGGCCAAAGAAATATTCCCGGCCCACATTACTGGTCATCGCTATATCGTTTTTAGAAATTCAAAACTCAAGAAATAGTAGATATGATATTTTTCTTAAGATACCCATTCCTAGATGGGTTTAAGGGGGGCATGTGTCAGAGGTTGGAGGTGTCGTCATCGAACCTTCGAGTCCGCTTCGCCTTTCATTTGTTTTTGATTTATTATTGTTATATGTTTAAATTTAATTTATTCGTAAAATTTATAAATTTAATTTAAACGTTAATGGTTCAAAGAATCAAACGATTTCACATCTGCAAGTTGTTGCCTGATGATGGGAACCATTTGCAGTTTCCTGCACATGCAATAGGACATTAAAGGATAGATAATAAAAGGTGACGACTGTAAAACGAATCTTTTATGGATGAGGAAATAGTTGGTTTCGCCATTAAATATTGCGTCGAACGTCGAGGCGATTAATCTATTAACAGGTACTTTTACGTAACAAATGTTCGAAAATTTATCACATTTTAGTATATTGTCTAGGTATTCATGGTGAATAATGGTTATCCCTAGTTGTCGAATTCTAGGTCCTTGTAGACAGTTCGGGAGGAGAAACCGCCTAATTTTCGGCTGTTCTTCGATTTATTCCCTATTACTTAATTGCTGTATGGTATAAAAAAAACAACAACACCCGGCTTTACGGCTTAACACCGGTGCTCAAAAACTCTTAAAAAATGACATAATTCCAAGGAAATCCGCTTTAAATCAGTGGAAATTGTTGATGAACTCTCAACTTCAAAATTTTAACCTCCTCCAAAGGGGTAAAAAATCAACATTTTTTTATTTTGATAAAAGTTCACGTATAAGGGTTTTACGGTGCGTTAAATTGAGATTTGCGGTCAGTTGTTCTTGAAAACAAATTCACTGATTTACAGCATATTTCATTGGAATTGTCATTTTTTTAGAGTTTTTGAGCATTCTAAAGACGGGTGTTGTCTTGAGTACGAAAGTATTTTTATATCTCTAACGTGAAAAATGACATAATTTTTATAAATTAAACGTGAAAAAATCATTTCTCTATCTTGACAGAGAGCTGAGAAAAAAATAAATAAAACGTGATTTTCATATTTTATTTTTTTTATCGGCTCCTAATGCCCATTGGTGGCTATAAATCTAGTTTTGCACTATTATAGGTCCCTACTACCCACACACAAATCGGCATTCAAATCTGTGAGATACAACTCCAAACATCCCCTTGTCAGATCTTTTTGAAAATATACATCACAAATGTTTGGGACAGCAAAAGACTCACTTTAAAAAAATACATACTTTTCAGTCTAAGGTTTTAAGAATCAAAAGCTCACTCACTTTCAGTAACCATTGACAGACTTGAACATACCCACTGTACAGGACCATATTCACTCTTCCTAAAAACGATTTTATGACAAATTTCGGGGACTCTACAACAAGCTGATTCAAAACATGGCGACTTTGGGTATACCTATTGCAAATCGAAGAAGGCTGAAAAGAAGCTGGTTAAGAGATCTCCTAAGATAAATCTAAACAAATGCAAGACTACGGTAGGTACCGATGCCTCATGCCTCATTCCTGACTTATACATAATTTTACGTAATTATTTTAAATCACATCCGTTTACTGTTTCGGTTCGAGCGAGAAATATAATGGAAAAAAAATTATCTTAATTTTTTAAGAGTATATTTGATTCGTTTAAATTATTTTTATGTCGAATATTTATAGATGAAAATCCTAAGGGATTGTTCATTTGCTTGCCCCTTATGTCGTTCTATTAAACTCACAATCTGTCTACTTTAGGTGCTGATAGCTTTTAGAAGTTCTTCCATTATGCCTCCTTAGTTACGTATCAACATGATTGATGTTGTCTTTTATTAATTTTTTATTTATTTATTTATTTATTGATATTAACAACTGTAAAAAAACATATACATTGAGTAAATCTGTTGATAGTGAATACAATGGCATGAAAATAACTTGTGAAGAACTACTCACTAGTAGCACTTCAATAAAATTCTACTCTATAAGGTCTCTAGGCCATCTTCTTTTCAGATGCCTCGGAGGATTATCGGAAATGGAGTGGGAAGAAAGTTGGGAGACTAGTGGATTGGAGTGGTTATGGAGCTTACTATGGAAGGATAAGTATCTGGTCTGGGCTAAATCAGTAACATAAGGAACATTATGGTCTTTAAGGATAAGTTTATTGGTCACATAGTAAGGAGCATTAAGGATTTTTCGAAGGATTTTGGATTGCAAGGATTAGATATGTGATGAATTGGATGGTTTAGTGGAGCCCTAAAGCTCAACTCCGTACGTCTAAACAGGTCTAATCACGGTCATGTAAATGAGTCTTTTATAATTAATTGGGAGCTTTGATTGTTTGTCTAATAAATTTTAAGTAGTCTGTAACGATGAGCAGTTTCTTGTCATTTTAGACTTGTATGTGGATTCCAAGTAAGGACGTTTGTCCAAGTGGAGTTCTAAGTATCGGATCTGTTCAACAGGGATTAGTGGAATATCATTAAAGGATACAGTAGGACAGGAAGTCGTAGGTTTACGACGAAGGGTAAATGTTATTTGTTGGGATTTATTTAAATTTATTTTTATTCTCCAATTTTGATACCATTCTTGAATGTTAGTAATATAAGATTGCATTGATTGGGATGTGACGAAAGGAATATTATTTTCTGATAACACACATGTGTCATCAGCGTAAGTGGTGATGACAGTGGTAGGATGAGTCGGGATGTCTGCTGTAGATCTTGTCTTACATTTTTAAAATGACATAAGATATCTGTGTACTAAATTGATGTTTTGACATTTTTGCATTTTTTAAAACTGATGATGAATGTATAATATTCAAAACGTCTTGGAATAAAAAAATTGTTCTAGAAGTGGCAAAATAATCATCAACCCTTTTTATCGTCGATCTCGTATATACATACTCAATTCTAAAGGTCTGTTTGCACGCTGAAGCCAGTTAGTGCTAATCAAGTCGATGCTGTTTACACGTTCAGTTTTGTTTGCATAGTTTTAAAGTGAAAACCTCTCTGTTTTGTTGAACATGGAAAATTGTGACGAAGAATTATTAATCCTTGCAACGACTGCGATATGCATTATTAAAATCAAAGAACAAATCCAAGATCGCTAAAAGGATATATTGAAATGTATAAATATTTAATTCAATTTAAATATTTAATAAATGAAATAAAATGACTTATACTTCTCAAAGAAGTCGATTGAAAATTCTTTTGACATTTTGAATCCGCAATATTATTAACTACACAACCTGTATAAAATTAAGATGGTCAAATGTAAAATGCGCATGCGCTAGGCTGGAGCATCGTTCACTTGCTCATGCCAACACACCAACCTCAAGTCGAATTTTGTCCCGACAGATTTTAGTCACGCCAAAATTTTTGGCTTGTGCAAACTTCAAACCTGCGTTTACACCCATCAATGTAACTGCACAAACTGGCTTGTGCAAGCTAATATGCGCAAATGGCTTGAGGATGAAACCGGCCCTTAAAATTTCATTACGATTCGACTTTTTTTTTCGACTTATTGAGTATTTGCAGACGGGACTAGTATGTGAAAATGCCTACCTGGTCCTAATATTTTCTAATTTTTTTTTTTTTTTTTTTTTTTTTTTTTTTGTATATATTGTATTTGTATGTGTATATATAAACATTCACTTACATATCCAACGAGTATTAATGACATCTTATTTTCATGTCTATTCATGACAGTTGTTCAAATTACCATTTTTTGAAAGATAACCAATTTTTCAATAGAACCTTGGAATGTATTTATGACAATTACTGATGTTTCTATTCATTGCTTATTTTGCTTTTTCCTTTTCTATATATATTTAATGTTATATATGAACTAAAAGATCTAATAGCGTTTGCTGATTGTTGAGCAAGAAAAAAAAAATTATTGAAGGGGATAGTAAAACCCTGGAGTTTGGAGTTTTAAACTCCAGGTACAACAAAAAAACTTGATGAATCATTTGCCAAAGCGGCTTCATGAGTTAATTAGGATGAGAGAATGCCCTACAAAATATTAAATTTTATTTTAACATAAAAATTATGAATTATCGAACTGTATTAAATTAAAAACACTTTTATTTTCCCATTGTTTCTAGTATAATATATTACTATAAATTTATGACTGTCACTAAATACACTAATATTCACTATAATTTTTTGTACTTGATAAAAAAAATTATTATTTTATTTTGTTTCTAGAAAAACTGTAATTTGTGGAAGGAAAATTTGATTTAAAAAAAATGTATAAGGCAATAGCAAATTTTTTTATTGAGGCATTTTAAATTTATTAAAATTTTAGTTGTTTTTTTTTTAAAATAAAAATAAGTTCTTCTTAAATGTGTTCGTGTTTTTTCCCCTAAGATTGCAAAATAAATAAATGTATCCAGAGGCATTCGTTTGTCTTCAGCTTGAAAAGTTAAGAAGGAAAGTTGGAGAAAAAAATAATCAAAATCTCTTGTTAGTTGTTTTGAGAGTGGTGAATCTGGACAAAAATTACCAGAGTAAATTAACGTTGGTAACTCAATTACCTTTAAAAAAACGCTGACAGCTTCAAAACAAACTGTAATTTTATACCGTCTCTCTCGAAAGAAAACATTGTAAATATTTCTTAACTGTCATTATATTTACTGTGAATTTTTTTTAAATTTAATTAATATGTTTATATTTTTATTTTAAAATTTTAAAATTAGCTTCAATCTATGGGTTTGATGATACATTTTTTTCCCCTACTAAAATGTACCAATTTATTTTCTGTGTGTCAGCTAAGTAGTAGTGATGTTGATTATTGAAGGAGGAAAGAAAAAAAAAAAAAAAAAAAGTGGGAAATTTTAATATTATGAGGGAAATTAAATAAAAAGGAAAAAGAATAGAATGGAATAAATGGGAAAGAAAAAGAGAAAAAAAAGCAAGAGAGAAAAAAAGAAAAACAAATTTACATTTTGGAATTGTTCTCAAATAATGAATATGATGAATTGTTGTTATATCTTTTATTAGACAGATTGATATGCTGTGTATGTAGCAACCCAATAAAGTTGGGCAGCAATATGTTTTTTGTATTAATAAAGCATTCTCTCTCTCTCTCTCTCTCTCTCTCTCTATATATATATATATATATATATATATATATATATATATATGTTTTTATTACTATTGATAAGCGATGGTAGCGATAAATAAACATGATAAAACTCCCTAGAGGTTATGAAGTTACCTGTGGATTGTTTACTCCTTGAATAATAAATAATAATAAAATATTATTACGTATTTATTTACTAATTTACAATAACAAAAAATAGTAAATAGCGAGTATTCTTGGAATTGAATGATAAGACAACCCCAGATACAACAATACAATAACAATTCTGATAGTAATCCGCAAATAATGCCGAAAAAGAACACAAGTCGGCACAAACATTTTTGTGAAGAATGTTTGTTTTCCGTAAGAGATCAAAAAAAAAAAAAAAAAAAATAATAAACTTATTAGTTAATATAGTTTTATTTTCATTGATATCATTATATGTTTGCTGTTAAGTTGATTATAAACCTGATTGCTTAACTTACAAAATTTAAAAAAAATAAAATAACTTATTCTACTATACTATGTTTCCTTTTTCTTATTTCTTATTATTTTATTTATTTATTTATTTTTTAATGATCGGAGTTGTTTTGCCCATTGATAATCGGGAGCTAGCTGTTTTATTGTGTAGGTTCAAGCGGAGAACAGTGCAACAAAAAAATAAATGTTATTATTTTCTATACTATACTTCTGATTATTTATCAATAAATCAACAATTTAACCTTCATCTTAAACTTTAAAAGAAATATCAAAATTATACTTAAAAACTGCTTAATTTTTTATTTATTTGAAATCACAAATTTGTCAGGGCGCCCCAGTGGAGGGGAACAGTGTAACAACCATAGGAGTCCAGTATAACAACATGGGGTGCATTATAACAGTGGACTAAACGAAATAAAATATGTATTATAAATAACATTAAATATCAATTATATTCCATAACAAATTTTTGGTAACCAAAATTAAGAATAAACACATTTATGATATGAGAAATTTTTTATGAGATATGAGAAGAATAGAATAACGAAACATAAGATTTTAGTAAGAAAGTGGTAAAGCCAGGAAGCAAAGTGTACTAGTAATAAGATTACAAGTATGGAGTGGTCGGAAGAAAGAAAAAAGAAACATGGTATACGATTACTAATATTTTAGAAGAAGGAATTGAAATATCAAAAGATATTTTGAAAGAGATTATTATTATCATTTATATTTTTTACGAAGGTTCATTTCGTGGGTCCGCCATTTAATAAATTTAATCCGCCCAGCTGGGTTTCGAATCCACGCCCTTCAGTACCCAGCTTGGAAAACCTCGCTTAAAGTCGCTCGGTCATCGAGTCCCCAATAGTTATCTTTTTATTATTTTTTTTTTTACTCTTAATTTATAATCCTTTCATTGCATCCCAATTACTACAATCTCATATTACTGGCATTCAAGAATGGTGTGGAAATTGGAGAATTAAAATAAATCCAAACAAATCCTATCAAAATAACCTTTACTCTTCGTCGTAAACCTACGACTTCTTGTCGTACAGTATCCTTTAATGATATTCCCAGGCCCGGAACTAGGGAGTGGCAGAAGGGGCACGTGCCCCGGGCGGCAGATTTCAGGGGGCGGCAAAATTTAAAAAGTTTATTAGAAAAGTAAGTTACTAATACCCTTTCCAAAAAAAAAATAATACAATCGATATTGTTTAATTGTATTTCATTTCTTCTTCATAATTTATAAACTTTATTATACTGTACAACGGAGGTTATGTATTTTAATGGTGTGGAAGAGTGGGGGAAGGGGGCGGCAAACTGATCTTAGCCCTCCCTGACAAATCTAGTTCCGGCCCTGGATATTCCACTAATCCCTGTTGAACAGATCCGCTACCTAGGACTCCACTTGGACAAACGTCTTACTTCGGATCCACATGCAGGATTAAAACTAGAAACTGCCCGTCGCTACAGAATACTTCAGTATTTACTGAACAACACGTTCAAAGCTCCCAGTTAATTACAAAAGATTCATTAACATGACAGTTATTAGACCTATTTGGACGTACGGAGTTGAGCTTTGAGGCTCCTCTAAACCATCCAGTTTATCCCATATCATAACATTACAATCCAAAATCCTCCAAAAAAATCATCAATGCTCTTTATTTTGTCACCAATAAACTTACCCATAAAGATTTTTATGTTTCACATGTTGCTGATTTAGCTCAAACTGCGGAACCAAAGACTAAGATACCTATGTATATTTACTTCTCTCAACTCATTCAAATTAACACCTTAAACACTTTTACTTACTTACTGAAACCTATTTGAGCACACGTTTCGCAAATTTACGGAACAGCTAAAAAGGCACATATTAACTCTATGTTGACGAAAAAAATATATTAAAATAACAAAATTTGTCCTTTGCGGATTACTATTTTTTATTATATTTTTTTTTACTTCCGTAGATTTTAATATTTAATTTTTATTCAAGCGAAAAAATTCACAACGGTAAAGTATTATGTTATAAAGCAAGCGAAAAAAAATTTCCTCCTGACTCGAAAAAAAACAAGAGATTCACAACGGTAAAGTATTATGTTATAAAGCAAATATACACAAAAAAAGTAATAATTTTTAACTATGAATATTTTTATTCAACCACATAACACTCGAAAAATAAAACTCAATTTCCCCCTGACTCGAAAAAACAAGAGATCGTGTATCTATAACACTGGTCAACACAATTTTTTGTTTCCTTCATTTTTTTATCGTTTCAAACATCACTGTTTCGACTTGATAACCTCCCAGTCCCCTGGAATCCTAAAGACCAGGCAGTGCTGGACTGACTTGGAGATTACACACTTATTTTAAAGGCCAACTGACTATGAAAAATTGGATATATGGGATAGCAAGGGAGACTATGAAAAATATATTGGGATAGCAAGGGAGATTGCTAACAGCTTTATTTTGTGAAATATAAAGTTTTACTGTTTTGATTAAAAAATGTAAGGAAATTAATACATAATGTTAACAAAATTTTATTAAACATTAATATCAAATGATCTTTTATAGGATTTCCTAATAAACGACCTAAGGTAGATCTCTTTGCATAAAATATTTGTGTATTCTTCTTTCAAAGTCGTCGAATGTGCAGTAGTACTTGTTACTGCTATGGAGCAAAACACACTTTAAGCTTCTTTCGCTGCTGCCCATAAAAATACACCAATCCCTATGCTTGTAGTTTATTAAACCCATCTGTTGCAAAATACCACCAAAATTGTTACAAAAGACTAAATCCTTCTCTTGAGAAAAATACGGTAACAGATTCTTTTCTCGGGTGCGATAAAAAATAATGTTAGTTTCGGTATTTAGCAAATTTGTTTCTTTTAAAGATATTCTGAAGATTCTTTCGGTAAGTTCAGATCCCTCACTAAGTCATTTTGTTATTTCTGATTAAATGGTTGAGGTTCTCAAAGGCTACAGTTGTAATCTGGATCAAAGTCATCACTTGAAATATTTTGTTCGCGTTCACAGAGATTTGGATCATCAGAGAATTTAGATGTGCTGGGTTGTACCTCTCGAGATTTTAATTGAGATCGTTGAGCAGAAGATAATTCAGGATATGACCAATTACTTCGACGTCCAGGAATTATTTATTTTCACAACCCAGAAGTAGCAGTCGTCATGATGGTTTTGAGGTTCTCGCCAAATCATGGGAGTTACAAACTTCACTGCATCTCTTTTCCAGCTGGACCATAACCGTAGACTCACAACACATTTTTGGCAAACAATATGAGGAACCCATGGCTTGTCCTGATTGTACAAATCTATTTTGAAGTATTGATGATATGCAGTTTTTACAAAGTCTAATATATGTTTTCGATATTTTTCAAATTTATATCCGTCACAAATACTTCAAATACTATCTGGATCAAGCACACTACACCGCCTGGACGAATGCATATCGAAAACAACGACAGGATATATTTTACTGTCAAACAAAATTTAAAATCAAAGTAAAAATACTAAATAAGGTTGGTAAGCTATAACACAAAAACAAAAGCTGTTAGAGAAACATTGTTGACATATTTAAAAAATATGTATCAAGTTGAGTTAGAAACAACAAAAGTCACAGGAAACAAACAATTTATTTTTTTTTGTTGGCCCGCGTAATATACTGCTTTTCCCAGTCTACATTTAATTATTAAAAGGTTAAAATTAATTAAATTAAATTAACAACCAATGATGATTCGAAATAAACAAAGTTAGGATAAAATAAGAGTTAAAAACGTTAGTTTTTTCATTCAAACCGAAATATTCACCATTAAATTTCTGATCAGGAAACAATCTGTAAATTTTCGATCCGAGCAATACCGACATAACAGGGCTTGAGTGTGTCAAAATATAACATTTTTGAGGGTGAAAGTCGAAGTGTCAACTGAAAGAAAATTGAAGATCTATTTGACATGCAGTTGTCATACAATCTGTATAAATTTCAAATGTTTTTTTTTTTTCCTTATTGCTTCTTTTATTTTATTTTATATTTTGATATATTTTTATCATTGCTTCCTAATTTCCAGACTTATGTGCTTCTTACAGAATCTTCTTTATAATGCTTCTCTCCAATATTTTTAATTTGACTTATGATTCAGTGCATTCACTGGCCGGCGTTTTGTTTTCGCTACTGTAGTATAATGCATTATTTTTCCATTCTTTGATAAGCAATTTTTGTTGTAAATATTACACAACATATTTACACAATACTAAAAATACTTATGCTATAGCTCAATAGTAAACCTCAACGTATCTGGTACGTGAGCCCTGCATATCCTTAAATGGAAGGACTATGTGAGAGGGTGAGGGAAGAGGGTTTGTTCCAAGCGTCTCCTTTATAACTTTGTCGACGTCAATTTGATTATAACAACATGTTTACACTATATTATTAGGAATAGGTAATAGCTTTATATGTATTATTTTTTTTTCCTCTACACTTTAGATGATTTCAATATTTTCTTTATTTATTTTTATTATTGTAATTAATTATATTTAGGAACTTTAAATCTTTAGCTATCGCCATATTAGTAGTTTTAATTAAATACTATATATTAACATGGTATTAATATAATGACTTATGTTGTTTCTCGAATTAATAAACTCATCTATTTTGACTATTTATAACGTTAAAAATTTGAATAGTTAAAAACGAAAAAAGTCATGAAGCAATGTAAATAGCCAGAAAATTGGAATAAAAATTACAACAAAAATAATATAATGTAGAGAATTTAAAATTACACCCATACTTAAAAGCAGAATATTGAACTTTTTTTTTTTTTTTTTATTATTTATTGAAATTTACAACTGTATATACAATATAAAATATAATACATCAAGTAAATGTGATGAAATAGATAAAAATGACACGTCACTTGTTTTTAAAGCAACTACCCATTGGTAGCACCTATACAAGTTCTATATGATGAAGCACTATATAAGAAGGTCCCGAGGCCATCTTCTTTTCAGGCGCCTCGGAAGGTTATCTGGAATGGAATGAGAAGCAAGTTGTGGTACTAATGGATTTGAATGGTTGTGGGGTTTGCTATGAAAGGATTGATATCTGGTTTGAGCCAAGTCAGAAACGTAAGGTATATTAAGATCTTTGTGGATAAGTTTGTTTGTGACGAAGTAAGGAGTATTTAGGATTTTTCCAAGGATTTTGGATTTTATGGATTGGATACGAGATGAATTGGATGGTTTAGTGGAGCCCCAAAGCTCAAATCCGTATGTCCAAATTGGTCTAATTATTGTTATGTAAATGAGTTTTTTTGTAATTAATTGGAAGGTTGGGGCGTTTGTCAAGTAAATGTTGAAGTAGTCGATAGCGACGGGCAGTTTCTTGTCGTTTTAGTCTTGTATGTGGATTCCAAGTAAGACGTTTGTCCAGATGGAGTCCTAGGTAGCGGATCTGTTTAACGGGGATTACTGGAACATAGTTAAACGATACTGTAGGACAGGAAGTCGTAGGCTTACGACGAAGGGTGAAGGTTATTTGATGGGATTTATTTTGATTCTCCATTTTTGAAACCATTCTTGAAGTTTTATGATATGGGATTGGAGTGTCTAGGAGGCAATGAAGGGATTATTGTTTACTGATAACACACATGTCTCATCTGCATACGTGGTGAGGATGGTGCTAGGATGCGTCGGGTTGTCAGCTGTAATATTGAACATTAAATTTTGTCTTTGAAAGAATGATTTTCGTCATTTAGGAGTTGAAAAAAAAAAAAAAAAAAAAAAATGATGTATCTTGGTGGACACTAAGTGAGAGATAGGGTTATATAATGACGTTAGGTAAAAATGAAGTGAGTTACGTGAAATAATATTCCAAGTATTTATGCAAAGCGATAACGAGAAATTATGAATAAACGTCACGAAGCAGTGTTAATATCCAGAAGATTTGAATAAAAATTACTTCAAAAATACTTTAATATAGAGACTTTAAAACTATACTTCAGAACAAAACGTTGTACTCTAAAAAACGTTCAGGAACGACCTTAAAGATATAATCACGACTTATTTATCACTTGAGGTACGCATGATGATATAGAAGGATCAATACAATTAGGATTGATGAATTAAATGCCACTTCTATTGAGATTATATTATTTGAAAACTAGTTTCGAATGCTAAACATTCATCGTCAGTTCTAAAACATACAATAAAATTTTCAACACATCAGTACTATGTTTCATAGATTATATATACTAAAGTTTTTTAAAAAGATAAGACAAGAAATCAAGCACAGGCACTCACCTTCGAGGTAACTAAAACACTGAATTTGTGAGAAGTAAAAGGGGGGCAGGTAGGTTAAGTTTTAGATTTACAACAGGGTTTCCCTTATGACTCATTGGGTTTTTCCGTTCCTATGGGAAACAAATTTAAAATGGGGCTATTAGATATGTGAATCTGATCATTTAAACAAAAATCTGGATCGGTTTTAAACGATTTTATTATTTCTAGTGATTCAAAAGTATTTAATTTTAGGCTATTTTCTACTTGATGTAATATTTTTACTCCCGAGTCTTTATTAAATTTGTGGTTATTTTCATTTAGATGGATAGCGAAATTGGAATTTTGGGTCTTATTAGTGTATGCTCTTATATGTTCATTTACTCTTTGATTTACTGATCGTCCGGTTTTTCCCGTGTATTTTGCTTCACAGTCATTACATTTTAATTCGTATACGCCGCTTTTTTGGAAAGGGTCTATTTTGTCCTTCGGTGAAGGGAAGTATGATGACAATGGCTTATCTATTTTAAATGCATAACTAATTATTTTAGTGCGAAACTAGTTTTCAAATAAAATAATCTCAATAGAAGTGGCATTTAATTCATCAATCCTAATCGACTTATTTATGTCACTTATTCATTATTGCTAATGCAGACAGCTTTTTTATTATTATATATTTTTTTTAACAAAAAGATCGTCTTTTGGGCTTCGAAATGAATATACGGCTAAATGAATTTCGAAAATGCAGATAAACTATTCCAAGAGAATCAAAGGCATTTGCAAAAAATGAGGACTTGGAAAGACAAATTCATTCATTAGATGGAAGATAAGAATAGAAAGAGCGCTCCTTGTTATTTTTTGGTTTTTATTTGATTGCCTATAATTTTTTTAATTTTATTTCATTTTTTCTGCTTCGTGAAACATGAATAAATATTTTAAAGCCCAAATGCTGATATGCCAGATTTCTAGATACTTATACAATTACAGCTCACTTATGGAAAAATATGTATTTATGGCTGAATATGTAAAATAAAAATAACACAAATCGATTCCAAACGCCTCAAAACAAACACATTAAGAAGGTATTAGATGTGTTAGCTGGCCAGGAGAACTCTGTAAATGCATATATTTCACAGATCTTGTTATAATTTATCCTAACTAGCATCCTCCCATCGCGGCTTCGCCCATTCTAAAGAGCTTAGATAATTTTAACTAATAAGTTTAATTTGTTTATCGATCAAAATCTTGTATCGTTGAATGCATTTAAGCATTATTTAATCAATAATATTTTCACGAATAGCTGTAATTTGCAAGCTGGTTAAAATGGCACTGATTAAGTGGTTTAAGATTACGTAAAATAATAATTAGACATCCAATTTTTTATTTTAATGTATGATTTGGTAATTGAGATGGATAAAAACTGTTAAGAAACTTGCAGATAATGGACTGCATTATCAATGCTTACGACTTAAAGACCATTAATCATATCTCTGCACAAACTAACAAAACGCAAAGGATCGACCTTTTGTACTTGGCATAGATCATTTTATTGATATCATCTGGTTGTATTAATTCCTAGCCGTAGAAGTAAAAAATTGAACAATTTGTTCAACAAACTGCCATTGGATCAGATAAGTCTGGTTAGTTCGAGCTGACCTATCCTTCCGTAAATTATGGCTGTTTACGATTTATGAATTTTTTTTTTTTTTTTTTTGTATTTACATTGTCTTTCTGTTTTTTAATAGTTTTATTCCTATTGTTTCCCTTTTAGGGAAATTAGGGTAAGTGCACTAGTAGTCGACACTTTTAGAAAGATAAAATATTTCCTCGGTTGATCATCTGACATATTTCTTTCTCCCCTCCTCAGATACGTGCGAATCCAATCCGTTATCCAAATGTTTTTAATTTGAAATAGTATTAATAGAACGTTGAAAAAGTGTTAATTTTAGAAATCACCTTTTCATAGTTGAAACGCCCTGGATGCCAATTTTTAGTAGTTGACAGGGTTCTAGTTTTCGAGGTACTCCATTGCTTCTTGCTGCCGCTGCAACAGAAATTCCCCTTTTGACGTCATCTACTTAAGGATTCGGCCTTTTAAACTGTTTTACAGATCTGCTAGGATCTGACGATTTTTTGAGGCCGAATGACACTCTTGGCCACTCTCTCCTTCCACAGTTAGAATTAGCTTTTTCGTCCTTAAGGATTGCTGTTTTAACGGTTTTTTAAGTTATCCGAAGGATAACTTCCTCAATTTTTGTCCTCCAGGATACTGTTTTAAAATATTTAACGGTTTTAAGATGGCGGACCTTAAAAGGACACTTTTTTTGAAATATTCGACTATTTAACTGTTTTAAGATGGTGGAAGGATATTTATTCGTTGTTAACGCCTTCTCCATTTGCTGAGGCTCATAATTGAGTTGTTTTGTTTTTTTGTTGGTTGCTATTTTAAAACTGAAAAAAGAGAAAGAATAATGAAAGACCTAATTCCGTGTTGTGCTAGTAGCTGATAGATGACGCATTAGTAGTTGACACCCCCACTCACTGTCAACTACTGAATTTTGAGCTTTAAATTAGCCAAATCTAGTTCTTTCCCCTACTCCTGATTTTTCCTTTGCAGAGAACGCACATTCAATAAAGAAGACGAGAAATGAGAAATGTTCCAGTAGTTGACAGAGGTGTCAAGCACTAAACAACAGGTTATAAATATATTTTAGTTGTTGTTATACATACCAGAGCATCCTTAGCCGATTGCATAATAGTGGAGGCGTTTAGTCAACTGAACTGGAATTGTGACAACAAACTTTGTGTTGAAAACAGTTTTCCCGCCCAGGAAGTCATGGCTGTCACTCTTTGCATACAGAAATAACTGAACTACCCGCCTAAATTTAAAACGAAATGAAAGTGCAAACAGAAACCTTATTATAAGAGATTTATTACCAAACTGTTAACTACCAGTGCACTGTTAACTACTAGTGCACTTACCCTAGTTACTTAAACTTCAGTTTGTACTCTTGTATGTATTGCATTTTTTTTTCTGAAAAAGTATGTTAATTTTGCATCTTAAAATGCACCCATATACATTGCATATACAAGGTGAGTACCTCTTAGGGTAAAAAAAAAAAAAAAAAAAAAAAAAAAAGTGAAACTAGATTAGAAAGAAATACAAAAATAAACCAACGACATACATGCATGGGTAGAAAAACCTTCTCCAGTTAAAACAGACTCATCTGCCCATAAAATTCACCTCAATAAGTTGTGTTCTTCAATATCATATGCATTCAGAAGCTTACGGAAAAATTGAGGTCTATGTTCATTATCATTGGGTTTTAAACCTTGCACTGAAAATCTAATAAACTAAATCCTAAATAATAATCCTAAGTAAATAAATGTAATAACATAAGATCCTCTGATCTGGTGTCGCTTTATTGAAAGTTTTCCTTTATTTTCTATTAAAAAAAAATATTTTCTTTGATTTTTATTCAGATGAAGAGTTTATTATGTTTAAAATACATATTTCCATTAAGCGATTATCATAATGTCTTATTTACACAAGTAACTGATTTGTATGCCAAATGAAATTCCGGTTTTAAAAGTAAATTTCTTCATGAAATCGATAGGGAATCATTAATTTGATCATACCATATGAAAGCTGATGATGATTTGCAAGTTTTGGTGGGATTTGCAGTTTTGTGGATAGTTTTTTTTTCGAAAAACGGTGGCGTTGAAGTATTATAAAGACATTGTAACTTCCCTAAATATGGTGAAGATCAAGCTGTTCTTTAGGTCCCAAGTTTGTAAAATTCAAGGTTACGTGTTTTCTGTTCTTATAGGAAATTTAATGCTTAATCCGAAAATTTGGTCAACATTTGAAAAATATTTAAACTAAATAGAGATATTACAGCTTTCATGGTAAAAAATCGTGGTTTCCACAAAAAAGTCTTTGAATTATCGTATATCTGCAATGGATTGGAATAGAAAGGTAAGGTCTACGGCATTTTTCTTCATTTTTGATCTAGTTTCAACCATTTTTTTTTTTTTTACACTAACAATAAGAGGTACTCACTCACAATGTATACCATTGAAAACTCATAAAAATGTTTTCATGATACTATTGGTGGTTATACTACTCAGATATATTAACAAATAAAAATAATAGATCAGATTGGAATTGACTTTTTTCTGCTTGAAAAAAAATTACAAAAAGCAAAATTTTGATGAGTTTTGACATTCAATTTGTTCTGTGACTTTTATTAAAGAAAGGATGAAGATATAAAAATAAACTAATGGACCTTTATATTTTCTCGCAAAATCATAAACAAGGTGGTTTTTGTTTTATCGTTCTTAAACAAATACTTTTATAGTTATGAACGTTCTTGTACACCCTTACAATCGCAAAATTAGGCGTGTACAGCTAAACGTTCACCTAAAATGGTGATTTTTTTTTGGACCACTTAAGATGGAATTTGAATTATTCTTCATTGAGACAATGTTACCTTTCTATCGATTTTTTTTTTTTTTTTTTTTTTTTTTTTTTAGATTCTACTTATTTTTGTTAGTTAATTGATAAAAAAAAAAAAAAAAAAAAAAAAAAAAAAAAAAAATGTTTTGTTACCTATTAATCATACTCCATTACTCACAATTAAAAAGATGATTAATTTGTCATGATTTATCGCAGTTGATTAAATATTACTTAATAGATGTTAGGACAGGGGAGGTAAAAAGATGGGACTGATGACACAACCAATGGTTGATATCGTTTCTCCACGCAGATAAAACTAAATTGATGAAATTTTATTGATTTTTCTTGGCTTCATTGCGATTTTTTTTTTTTTAAATATACTTTAAGAATTAAAAATATTTTACCGGTTTCTTCGTCGCCATTACAGTAGTTCGCTCAATTAGTTATTTAATCTTAGAAATATTTTTATTAACTCATTATCTTTATATTGGAACACAACAATAGCCAATATACAAAGATGGACCTCAAAATGGAAAATTAAACTAAATGAAACAAAATCTGTACATGTTGATTTTACTAACAAAAAAAAACGACATTTTTAAACTCAACTATCAACCCATAACTATGAATAATAAAGTGATCCCGTTTTCAAATCAGGCTAAATATCTCGGGATGACACTGGACGCAAAACTCCGATGGAAAGAACACGTTAAAAAAAAACTAATACAACTCAATTTGAGTTATCAAAAGTTATATTGGCTCCTAGGCAGACAATCCAAACTGTCTGTAAACAATAAAATACTAATATATAATCGAGTCCTGAAGCCAATCTGGACATATGGAATCCAGCTGTGGGGATGCACCAGGGACTCCAATAGAAAAATAATCCAAAGATTTCAAAATAAAGTGCTAAGGGGCATCGTAAATGCACCTTGGTACATCAGGAATGTACTGATGTGATGATCTTCACAGAGATCTTCGGGTGCCAACCGTGGAAGAGGTAATCCAAAAATACGCCCAGTCGCATCAAGATCGCCTTCAAGTACACGTTAACGCCGAGGCCGCCCATCTCCTGGACTCCAATGTACTGGTGAGGAGGCTAAAGAGAAGGAAGCCCCATGACCTAATATAGGGTGTTGAACGTTCTAAGCTATTGACATTTGAAGCTTTTTAATTTTGAAAAATAAAACCATATTTTATGTATATATGTTTTAGTATTGTATTTTTATTATTATTATTAGAAAAAAATTGCTAATAAGCTCGTAAAGAGCTTGATTGTAATGTAAATAAAAAAAAAAAAATAAATAAATAAAAAAAAATTAACTCATTATGGTCTCCGGTTTCAGTAATAAGTTAATAACTCTTATCACTACGGAAAATAATTCTATGAATCAATTTCAACCTCTTATAATAAAAAAATATGTAAACCTTTTGCAATGGATTTGCCACGTTTTTTTCACATTGAGACGTGCCACGTGGCATATTGAGACGCTCTAGCTCTGTTAGTGTTGCTCGGATTGGAAATGTTTCAACAGTTTTCTCACCACAAATTTAATGGAGAATATTTTATTTATATAAAATTTGTCGCCAGGACCTACCGTTTAGGAGCTATATTGGTTCGAATGAAAAAATTCACTTCGCCTTTTATCACTATGCACGTTGAACATCAATTATGTTCCATAACAATTTTTCAGCAACCAAAATTAAGAATAAACAAATTTATAATATTTGAATATTATCCTTTCATTCTTTAATGTCATTAGCACTTTGTTCGACCAATGTCTTCTTATGTTCTATTCCGAACTATTTTCAAAATTAGCAAACCTAGAAAAAAATAGGAAATTTGAGGTTCTAAAAGAAACAAAGAAGTCTGGAAGTTAAGAAGCAATGATAAAAATATCTCAACATATATAATAAATGAAAATAAAATAAAATAAAAAATAAAAGAAGCAATAGGTGTAAAGATACATTTGACATGTATACAGATTGTATGACTACAGCTGTCATAATAGATCTTCAATTATCTTTCAGTTGACACTCTGACTAACAAGGGGACGTTTGCAGTTGTAACTCACAGATTTGAATGCCGATTTTTGCGTGGGTAGTAGGGACCTATAATAGAGCAAAACTAGAGTTATAGCCGCCAATGGGCATTAGGAGCCGAGAAAAAAAATTAAAAAAATATGAAAATCACGTATTATTTTTTTCTCAGCTCTCAGCCAAGATAGAGAAATGATTCTTTCACGTTAAATTCCAATTATATATGCATTTTGATATAAAAATACTTCCGTTACACTCCAGACACCACCCGGCTTTAGGGTACTCAAAAACTCTAAAAAAATGACAAAATTCTAAGGAAATCCGCTGTAAATCAGTGGAAACTTTTTTTTATGAACAACTGACCTCAAATCTCGATATAACGCACCATAGAAGATTAGAAATAGACCATTTTAAAACAACTAATTTATATAATATAGGGGAGGAAAATTTTTAAACTAAAAACTGATATTATTTTCAGATTCCTCATCTCTAAAAACATGTTGAAACTAAATTTCGTCGAAATCAAAAATAAATTTTTTTTACCTTTAAAATTTTTATGATTTTAGAATTTAGACCAAAATCCAATTTCTGAAAAATGTAAATAATTTGCGCTATCTCACACATTTCGCCACCGATTAAAACCAAATTTTAAGGTCATCTAGAAGCCGCCATAAGACTGCATAGTTCAGTCTAAATCCGGAGGTCGCAGGGTTTACCATTATTGAGATATCTCTAGTTATAGCTGACCTCGGATTTTTTCATTCACATCAGTTTTTGTCCACTAAAATCTGGAGTAATCCCAATGTTACATATATAAGGATAAAAAGCAGAACGTATGCTGATTCTAGTGATGCTATTACTATTATAATCGGTTGAACACAGCAGTTGTTATGGCCGTTAGAAATTGTTGATGCAATCTCAACTTCAAAATTTTCACCTCCTCGAAAGGGGTAAAAAATCAATATTTTTTTATTTTAATAAAATTTCACATATAAGGGTTTTATGGTGCGTTAAATCGAGATTTGAGGTCAGTTGTTCATAAAAAAAAAGTTTCCACTGATTTACAGCGGATTTCCTTGGAATTTTGTCATTTTTTTAGAGTTTTTGAGTACCCTAAAGCCGGGTGGTGTCTGGAGCGTAACGGAAGTATTCTTATATCAAAATGCAGACATAATTGCAATTTAACGTGGAAGAATCATTCCTCTATCTTTACTGAGAGCTGAGAAAAAAAATAAAACGTGATTTTTTAGAGTTATTTTTTTTTTTTCGGTCTCATTTAGTCCTAATGCCCATTGGCGGCTTTTTTAAACCGTAAATGTTGATGAAGTCGAAAACGACGAGCAGTTTTCGACTTCTTCAACATTTACTAGACAAATGTTCAAATCTTCCGATTTTTTACAAAAGACTCATTTACCCGGCAGTCATCAGACCTATTTGACATATGGAGTTGAGCTTTGGGGCTCAACTAAACCTTCTAATTCTTCCCGTAACCACTCCTTACAATCCAAAATCCTTCAAATAAATAACAAATAAACTTACTCTATTATTGGGATTAGAATAAGAAGCAATTTCAGAGACTAGTGGATCTGAATGGTTACGGAATACTCTGAAAGAATATGTATCTGGTTCTATATATATGTATATATATATACATATATATACTTTATTTTATGTTATTTTGTCTGATTTAAAAATTGAGATCCGAAACTCTTTCATGTAAGCCCCCTCTCGTTCTTTTCAGATACATATTTTCACAGCCTCACTGATATTTTCATTGCCTATCTTGTTGTAGATAAAACAAAAGAGTTACAATACTATTGTACTGTGAAGTTCAAAGTAAGACAGCGTTTCATATCCATTAAGCACAGTCTAAAGTATAATAGTCTTGTGCTTTCTAATTTAAACTTTCTGCTCTGATGTGAAGAAAGTTCTTTTATGACTGAATAAAACCTGCATTACTCGCCTTCATCTCTCGAATATATTTTCTTTTATTCTATGGACTTCAAGTAACGCGATTGTCAGTTCGTTTCATTTTTTCTTAGTGTTTGGTAATGAATTATATTAATATAAATTATCTCTAAATGCATTATTTATTTAATTACAATTTTAGGTGCCGTGTAGAACAACTCAGGCTAGAGGCACCATTACATAACATTTGTCATTAGACTTCTAAATCAGTCAATACAAGTTGTTTTCTTTGAGGAAGGTAAACAGTTTTTTCCAGTTTTCGGGTTTTAAAGCCTCGCAGTATCCTTGGAGATGCAACGAAGTCCTGGAAGGTAAAAGTCGGGTGCAATCCTTGATAATGGGCTCCGTTGTCAGCAGGCAGTTACAAGTGCTGCATTCTGGTGGAGGATTTCCTTCAAGTAGACGTTGATGAGTCAACTTACTGTTTCCAATTCTGAGTCAAGTTATTACTGTTTGTTCTCTCCTGCTTATTGGGAGAGGTGTCGCCGGAAGAAAGCTTTCATAAATCCTTTTCATTTTATTGGTATCAGGTGCTTTTGCCCAAATGTTAATCCATGCCTCTCTGCACAGGCTCAATATATATTTATGATTGTCGTAGAGAGTGACATTGGTATTTGGAAAAGGGGACATGGTTCTTGCTTCCTTTGCGCTTATGTCTGCCAAATCATTCCCTTCTATATTGGTGTGACTAGGGACCCAAAGAAATGTAATGTTTTTATTCATGTTTAGTGCTAATTTCATAATTTTTATGACGATAGGATTGTCGGTTAAATGAAATTTTTGGATTGCCTGAAGAGCGGAGAGTTGCTGCAGATTAGAAATTGCCTGCTGTCCAAATTTTCAATTAAATTCACACACAGGTAGGGTTAATCACTAGTTATGATCACCTCACCAGTTATGGGCAGGCTAATACAATTATCGCAATAATAAGGGTCTCATTCATTTATTTGTGATATCACCAGGAGAAATCTTTCTGAAAAGGATTTACAAATCACTTACTAATGAAAACCTCCCTCCTATCCCTTTTTAGTAGCCATTTAAAAATATTTTTCAGAAATAGTGTCCTGAAATACTTCTTTTTTTTAGTAAGATCGTTTTGAAAAGTGAGGATTCTTAAGGAATAATTGTGAAATTGCTTCATTAATTTTTAGTTTTTAAGTTATCTAACTTTTCATTAGAATTCAGGCTTCCATACAAGCTCCTTTATGTTACACTATCTAATTTTAATTAACAATAATTTTTAGCTGACCGTAACCGGTATACAAAAATACCGGATATGAGTTATGGTCACCCCTATCCATTTCAATTTTCTTTAGTGCTACAAGCGTTCTTTCTGTTAATATAAACAAAATAGAATTTCCTTCATTTGATCATGTCATTTTAAAACTTATATAGTTATAATATAATAGTTGGCATGTTGAGGCTTACGTCTTTTAAGTGAAAATTACTAGTTAATATAGTTTGTTGTATATTGTTCATCACTGATGGCTACTGCTGGACATATTGAAAGTAGATAATTTACAAAAAATACATTCAGATTTCTTTTATTTCATTGATTTTTTAGTGGGGATGATCACCATATTGTATGCCATTACTGCTTATGTAGAAAAAGCGGCTATAAATTATACTCTGATCAATAGTTGTTTCAATTAATTTTCAACTATTATTTCAAGATGGTTTTCTAAACTTATTAGTAACTACGAAGTTTGTGAATGAGTGCATCAAGTGATTGTGTTTTTAAATATTTATTTTACTTTTTTGTTAGAACGCGTCTTATTAGTATTTATAAAAACATTTGTGTAAAGATTATTTTGCCACATGATTATAACTAGTTTTGGCTATGACCATAACTAGTTTTGGCTATGACCATAACTGGGCTATGACCAAACTGGTAAAACATGCCCATAACTGGTATTTTTAGCTTTTTGTCAAAAAATATAAAACTTTATTTGAAAGGAAGCTTTAGTGCATTTGCCAATTTTACATTCAATAGAATAAACTTTTGAGAATACATTACGAAAGATGTCATATTACCAACTGTATCAATGAAATTCCCTTATAAATAGACAAGTGCTCTTAACTATGACCATAACTAGTGATTTACCCTATATTGTTAATAGTTCGGCGGAAAAAAAAAAAAAAAATGGAAAAAATTTTGGAAGACATTATCGGAGGGTTTCTGAAGGAAGGATAAACTGAACATCCAACACTCTCCTTATCTTTTGAGCCGTCCGTGTAAAGGCGGACATAATCAATGTAAAGTTTAGAGAGTAAATTTAAAAAACTTTGCCTTAGGGCCTCGGGAGGACTGTTTATTTTCTTGATCCGGTTTAAGGAAAAATCAAATGATATTTTATGAGTTGTCCATGGTGGTAGTGGGTTCGGAGATGACATATAAAACGGTGGGACTGAAAATGAGTCGGATAATGGAGTATAGATAGAGAGACGAGATGGTATTTTGTAACGCGAAAATTCAAAGGACTGTGTGCTAGCTTTAATACTAAATGCATTAAGTAATGTAAAAGAATACAATAATGATTAATTATTTAAATATAGTCAAACTGCTTACAATATTTACACACACTCAATATGAAGAATCTCTAGCCAAACATGTAGAGATCGGTTTATGAAAAAAGTGATGATTTGTATTGCTTGTTCCTGGTGATCGGGCAATAGACTCAAATTTTAATAGTCCAGTCAATAAACACATTGTAGAGTGCATGAAATATGCGATTATTTTTGACCTCAGGGTTTCGTTTGGAGTAGTTGAAGATAAGCATACTAAAAGTCACCGCCCCTGAGGGAGGTGAGCTAACGGTGGGGGGGGGGGAGAAGGTCCCATTTTTGGGGTTTTTCGATTATATCTCAGAAACAGTTGACTATAGAGAAATATTTTTCAATTCAAAAATAAAGCTGAATAAATTTTCTATGAAATTTTTAATATACATATTTGATGAACTTCCAACCGTTTTCGAGATATAATTTATTGAAAATCGATAATTTAGGAAAACAAATAATTTTTACCTCACTTTTGTCAAACATTTGCTCCTAGTGCCTTCCACGATCGTTTCTCAGGAAACAGTGTCAGAATCAAAGTTGTAGGGCATTAAATTTACTTTAATTTTATATAGACTTTTCTGGCACTTTAAGCAAATATTTTACAAAAAGTGGGTAACAAATACGTATATAAACAATTTTTGAGAAAATTTAATTATCTTTAATTTTTATTTGAAACAGGTTTTTTCTTGAGTCCACCATTTTTGAGCTATAATGGGAAAATCCAAAAATGATACCTCTTCTCCTTCTTCCCTCCCACCGTTTGCTCCCCCCCCCCCCCCAGGGGGACGAGGACTTTTAGTATGTTTACCTTATAATTACTCCTAACGAAGCTGTGAAGTCAAAAATAATCGCACATTCTATGCTCTCTACGCCCCTCATTTCAGCACTCATTGACTGGACTACAAGGGGTAAGGAGCCTATTTCTGTTGAAAACAATGGACTTTACTTAGAAGTATAGAATAGTAATCATCATTTTTTAATACATATACAGAGTGTTCAATATTCAAAGTCCACCCTTTTTTTTTCCCACAGTTTTTGAAATTTTGTAACGAAACTCTCAGGGTCCTAACAGTGTCAAATAAGTTTCTTTTCAGGTTAAAGTCTGCTCTCCAACCTTCTCCAGTTCTTCTCCAGCGCCCCTAACTTTGTAATTTCCAATGGGATGTAGTACTTTTTAAGACGGATTTCGATAGATAATTAAATTTTGAATCGATACAGGTGATTTTTTTTTATCCGGGGCACCGTTTCGCCGCAAATTGCGAAAAATCATTTTAAAGAAAATAAGCAATCTAAAACTGGTATCGCAAAAATAAAATTTTGGGGGAAAAAATTCCAAGTCGACCTGTTTTCACCTCGTCGTAGTACCTGTCGCCAGAAGGACATAATTTCATTTTTTTTTTTTTTCAATTTTTTTTTTATTTTTGCAATACCAATTTTAGACCGCTTATTTTCTTAAAATGATTTTTCGCGATTTGGGGCGAAATCATCGCCGGATTTCGATAGAAAATCAAATTTTGAGTCGATTCTATACCGGTGAATTTTTTATCCGGGGCACCGTTTCGCCGCGAATCGCGAAAAAAAAAAATCATTTTAAGAAAATAAGCAGTCTAAAACTGGTATTGCAAAAATAAAATAAACATTGAACAAAAATATGAACTTAAGTCCTTCCGGTGACTGGTACGACGAGAGATAGAACAGGGCGGCTTGGAAGTTTTCCCCCAATATTTTATTTTTGCAATACCAGTTTTAGCCATATTATGAGCCAAAACCTCCCGTAATTGAAAAATGTTTTTGTTTTTTTTCTATGAACAGTAATTTTTCATTAATTTATTCAAACAATACCAGTTTTAGATTGCTTATTTTCTTAAAGCGATTCTTCGCGATTTGCGGCGAAACGGTGCCCCGGATAAAAAAAAATCACTTGTATAAAATCGATTCAAAATTTGATTTTCTATCGAAATCCGTCGTAAAAAGTACCACATCTCATTGGAAATTCCAAAGTCAGGGTTGCTGGAGAAGGTTGGAGAGCAGACTATAACCTGAAAAGAAACTTTATTTGACACCATTAATACCCAGAGAGTTTCCTTTCAAAATTTCAAAAACTGTGGAAAAAAAAGGGAGTGGCCTTCGAATATTGAACACCCTGTATAAACTGAAATAATACTATGTCAATATAGGACTTTAATAACAATCTAATCTATTTACTTATTTATGAATGTTTCGCCCTAATACCCTAACCGTAAAGTAGACCCATTTTTTTCCCCAGTCAAAGGTGGCAACCCTGAGCGGAGGTTGGGGGCTAGGCAGGAACTATCCCTTCTTACCTGTTAGTCACGTCAATACTTTACGTCCAGTTCTTGTACCCAGTGTGATACAATTTTTCTCGCAATTTGTCAAGTGTATAAATCTTATTGTCTTATTATCTAAAAATTATTTTTAATATAATTTTTTTTTTTTTTTTTTGTATCCATTTATTGAAATTTAAAACTGCTCAAAATATATACATTAATAAATATGTTGATAACGATTACAATAACACGTCAAAACTTGAAAAGAACTACTCATCAGTAGCACTTCAATAAACATTCTACACTAGAAGGTCATTAGGCCATTTTCTTTTCAAACGCCTCGTAGAATTATCAAGAATGGAGTGGGAAGCAAGTTGTGAAACTAGTGAATTTGAGTGGCTATAGAGTTTACTATGAAAGGATAGATATCTGGTTTGGGCTAAATCGGCAACATATGGTACATTAAGGTAAGTTTATTGATTACAAAGTAAGGAGCATTCAGGATTTTTCTAAGGATTTTGGATTTTAAGGAGATGAATTGGATGGTTTAATGGAGCCCATATGTCCAAATAGGTCTAATCACAGTCATGCTTATGAGTCTTTTGTAATTAATTAGGAGCTTTGAACGTTTGTGTAGTAAATGTTAAAGTAGTCTGTTACGACTGGCAGTTTCTTGTTTTAGTCTTGTATGTGGATTCCGAGTGAGACGTTTGTTCAAGTGGAATCCTAGGTTGCGGATCAGTTTAACAGGGATTAGTGGAATATCATTAAAGGATACTGTAGGACAGGAAGTCATAGGTCTACGACGTACGGTAATAGTTATTAGGTAAGATTTGTTTGGATTTTTTTTTTATTCTTCATTTTTGACACCCTTTTTGAAGGTTTAGGAAATTGGATCGGGGTGTTTGGAATGCAATCCAGGGATCATTAAGTACTGATAACACAAATGTGTCATCAGCGTAAGTGGTAGGATGAGTGGGGATGTCAGCTGTAATTACATTTAAAAAAAAAAAAAACAGCTGACACTGCAATAGAATTTACAATGAAAGAGCTATACAAATTTGCTTGTCTTGCAACTAAAGAAGAGTAGAAAATACTCTGCACTTTTTGTGGTGTTTCTAATGTTATTCATAATTCAATAGTGTTTTTTTTTTTTAGTGAAATAAATAATTTATATGTTGTTAGAATATTTGAACGTTAGCAAATTAAATATTTAAACAGTATAGAATATTGAAAGATTAAATAATTTAAAATAAAATAAGGAATAACGTATTTTAATGCGACCTAGTATTAAAGCTTCGTTCTTGGAGAGTTTTCTGGCTATAATGAAATTCGCCTGATTCAATTATTTCACAATTGACAATTATTTCACATTTCACAAACAACAAACTCGAACTTTTTTTATTTTTTATGTATTTTTTTATTTAATAAATATTACAAACTGCATCTCTGAAGGCCTATGAGTAATATGGATGACAAGGAATCCGGTCATAACAATATGTACAAAGAAAATAAATTAAAAAAAATAAATAAGAAAAACCTCCAACAATAACAAGATACAAAATATATGAAATCTATACTATTGTATAAAAGTACAAGCCATTTTTCGTTTGTGATCACTAACCACAAAAACTACTGAACCAATTTGTACAAGATTTTAACTACATCATCTTGATAGTTCAAGGAAGGTTTAGTAATAATAAAATTTATTGATTTTCAATTAAATTATTATTAAAAAAAGTGACAAATTTGTGGTGCGCAGTGAAGTTTGATAATCGACCGACAGGTGGCGAGCAGCATTCGAGGTGGTTACAAAGGTACAGTGTTATATAGAGAAAGATATTTATATAAAATTTAGTTATTTTCAATTAAATTTTTATTAAAAACTATGTGGTGCGGCATGTGTATACTTGTGACGTTTAAAAAGAAACCAATATATGGTTAGAATATTCCGCAAAACTACTGAGTCCCTCTGTACCAAATATTAACTACCTCTTTTTCTTAATTCTAGAAAAATTTAGCAATAATAAAATTTTAAATAATAAAAATTAAATGTACAATGTTGAATGGCAGAAAAGAGGTTTGCTACACTTTCAAATATTTCTGTGGTTAAAAATTAAAATCCAACCAGATAAAATCAATAAAACTCTTTATGCCAAATACAAAAACTTTGCTTTTTGTTATTTGGTGTAGAAATATGATTCATGGGCTTTGTAAGCACTGATAAAGCAGTCCATTATCTGCAAGTTTATTGATAGTCTCAGTCCAACTGATACATTAAAAATAAAAATTACATTTCTGATTATTCTTTTACGTAATCATCAACCACCTAATCAATGCAATTTAACCAAGTCACTAATTATTGCTATGCGTGAAAATATCATTAATCAATTGCATACTTCAAAACAATTTTTTTATCGATAAAAAAATAGAACATCAATTATTAGTTAAAATTACCTTAATTAATTACTTATGAGAGTAGACGAAGCCGCGACGAGAATGCTAGTATAATATAAAATTAATGATAAAATAATAGCATGATGAAAAAATATAAAATAAAATAAGAGAAAAAAAATTAAATGAATATTAAAAAAGAACCATTCGCTGATGACCTCGCAATATTAACTGAAACGGAATATGAAGCGATCACTTTGGTTGAAACTCTGGTGGAATGTTCAAAAAAGGTGGGTCTTCAGATATCTTTTGAGAAGACAGTGTTCTTTGGCACACAATTGGAAACCAAGATTCTGATCACAAAATACGGTATCATTAAAAGAGTTCCACACTTCAAATATCTTGGTGAAATTCTCGAGCCTTCAGGACTTGAGAAAAGATCACAAGAAAGCAGGGAACTGAAACTAAAGGAAGCCAATGCAAGAATTTATCAAATCTACAATAAAAAGTCCTTATCCATTCAAGCTAAGATCAGACAAAACAACACTGTCATCAAACCGGCAGCCTTGTACGCAACTGAAACCCTGATACTTAACAGAAAACAAGCATTAGAAAACATCAAGAAGGCGGAACGAAAAATAATTAGGAAAATTATCGGTCCATTAAAGACTGAAGATGGCTACAGACTCGAACATAATAGAACTATAGAGAAACTTTCAAATATCGAGGCAGACATAAGGAAACGCAGACTGAAATTCTATGGGCACATACGCAGACTACCCGAACACAGACTGACCCATCAGATCCTGAAGGCAAACAATAAATTTTAAAACAATGGCATGGAGCACACAAGTGAAGAAAGACCTAAAAAGTGCAAAAACAAACCCAGAGGAAGCTCTAGACAGAAATGCTTACGGACGAAAGGTGAATGCGTGGGAAGTACGGCCGGAAAACGAAGTCAAGAGGACTGGGAGAACTTGGTCGGAGGATAGGAGGAACATGGGGAGAAAATGAAGAACATTTGGGCGGGTCGTTAGGAGAGAGGAACCACAAGAGCTTCACGTGATCTATCTTAAGTCCAAATCGTGCCTAATAATAATAATAAAAAAGAACCATCACATTTAAAAACATAAACTACAAATCCTTAATCTAATGCTAACCAATAACACAGTTCTGAAAAAAAAAAAAAAAAAAAAAAAAAAAAAAAAAAAAAATTCGCTCCCTTGAGATATTGTTCCTGATATTTTATACTTTTATGCTTGCTGAATTCGAATCTGAAGATAAAAAAATCCTATCTAGCATCATTTTTGATAAATTAGACGTAATTTTTGGAAAACCTGAAATTGCCTATTTTTTTGTATATATATATTTTTTTAATTTCATTTATTTCTTTTTCAAGAAGAGGGAAAAGAAAAGTTTAACCTTTATTTGTACAAGAATTTCAGGAAGAGAAGGGTGGGTTAAGGAGGGGAGAATGAAATGAAACCTGTCTACTCAATATCATCTCATCTCTGGGAGGGATTGGGTCCTCTTTCTACATCATGTTTTCGGATCATAAAACACTATCTTAGTCGAAACGTGGAAGAAAAAAACTTACACGTTATACGAAAAATGCGCTTCCTTGAAAAATTGTTCGTGCTTTACATATTTTTATGTGTGCAGAATTAGAATCTGAAGGCGAAATTTTTTTTATTTAGCATCATTTTTGAGAAAAGAGACATTTTTGAAAAACTTCAAATGAGAAATTGTTTGTGACTTTTATATTTGCAAGTGTACTGAATTCGAATCAATAACAAAAAAAAATTGTCGAAATGTCGAAAAACACCTCATTTTTTGACCTAAAACACAAATTTGGTAACAAATGGTGCTTGAACTAGATTTTCTGACTTCGGATTCGTATTCAGCACATTTCAAAACATGATAAAACAAAATTTTTGTTGAAGGGAGTATTTTGATGCTGAACACTGTTATTTTTATTATTTGTTTAGCCAAACCACTGAAGTGATTTTAAATTACTACATTAGTTTTGAAACATGACATTAAACTGAATTAACTTAATTTTAAATTAGATTCAAATCGGTTCAGTGGTTTGGCCAACACAAGCGCCCAAAGATTGACTAAATTGCCGTGATCAGCAAACATGTTTTTCGTCACGTTTCTGGTTATTAATCCGAAACTGTTTGTTTAATCTAAAATTCATTCTTTTCATCTGAAAGCTGATTAAATTTACTATTAGACTATATATATGAAATACCCGTGACAGCACTCTAAATGTGTATTTTTAGGAAAAATATGACGATTTTGACATTTTCAGTGGGTCCAGTCAATAAAGAATTATAGAGTGCATTGTCTGTAATCCAAGGTTTTTCTTCGGAAACATTTTCACGGTAGTTAGAAAGTAAACATAATAAAAGTCTTGGAGTTTTTGGACATGGGAACAGGAAGGAAGGGGCGCGTAGCGCGGAAGGTACCTTTTTATTGGATTTGTGCTCATATCTCGAAAACGGTGCTTCGTATGCAAAATATGACTATTTACTAAATTAGAGTTTATTAAATTGTCTACAACTGTTTTTACTCATTTTTCATATTCTGTACCGTTTCCGAGATATACGCTTGGCAAATGTGAAGGACGTTTAGTACATTTTACAAATAAAAGCTAAAATTGGTGTAACTTTTGACAGGTTGAAGATATATGTGTATTTTAAAGGAAATATAATGTTCTATAATATTACTTATGAAGACGTTTGTTATGGAGGCAAGTCTAGCAGAAAACTTGAGGTGAAATTGTTTTTTTCGAAAATTTTCACATTTTCCAAGCGTATATATCGGAAACGGTGCAGAATATGAAAAATGTGTATGTACTAAAAGTTGTAGAGAATTTAATTAGCATTAATTTAGTAAATATTCATGTTTTGAATACGACGCACTTTTTTCGAGATATTAGCGCAAAACCAAAAAAATGAGGGACCTTTTTTCGCTGCCCCCCCTTCCTGTTCCCAGGCCCAAAAAATCCAGGTCTTTTATCCAGGTATGTTTACTTTCTAACTACCCTGAATACGTTTCCGAAGAAAATCTTGGATTATAGAAAACGCACTCTATACCCTATTTGTTCTTTAGGTCTCCAAGTTTTTGAAATTCAAGGCTGCTTTTTTATAAGGAAATTTAATGCTTTTTTTTTTTTTTTTTTTTTTTTTTTTCTTTTTTTTAAAAATCAATTTATTGAAATTTACAACTGTACAAGTTTACAGCAACTAAATGTGTTTAAAAAAAACGTTTACAATAACATGCCTAAACTTGAGAAGAACTACTCATCAGTAGCACTTCAGTAAAAAATAAAAAAATCTACACAAGAAGATCTCTGGCCCATCTTCTTTTCAGACGCCTCGGAGGATTATCGGGAATTGAGAAACTAGGGGATTTGAGTGGTTATGGAGCTTACTATGAAAGGATTGGTATCTGGTTTGGGTTAAATCAGCAAAACATGGAACATTAAGATCTTTATGGATAAGTTTATTGGTGACAAAGTAAGGAGCATTGAGGATTTTTCGAAGGATTTTGGATTGTAAGGATTGGATACGGGAAGAATTGGATGGTAGAGCCCCAAAGCTCAACTCCATACGTCCATATAGGTCTAATCACAGTCTAGTAAATGAGTCTTTTGTAATTAATTGGGAGCTTTGAAAAATTTAATGCTAAATCCGAAAATGTGGTCAATATTTGAAACATGTTAAAACAAAGTAGAGATATTACAGCTTTTATGGTAAAAAACGTGGTTTACTCAAAAAAGTCTTTGAATTATCGTATATCTGCAAAGGATTGGAATAGAAAGGTAAGGTAATATCTGCTGCATTCTTCTTCATTTTTGATCTAGTTTCACACATTTTTTTATTTTATTTTTTACTAAAAGGAACTCATCCTGTATATTACCAGTTAAGGGTTTAATGAATGAAAGGGCTGAGTGAACCCTTAGATTCGAGATGCTGACCCCACCAACAATTGTTAGTGACACAATTCTTCAACCCCCTTCCTAACGTTCCCCAAGGTCAACCCCAATACCCAACACTACCCCTTCGAAGTATTTTTCTTTTTTTTTCTACCTGCCAGTCCAACGTTCATTACCATTTCTTTTTTAATTCCTTTATTATGAAGGACAACTTTACATGTCCAATTTAACCGCCACACAGTGGACCAAATTATGAATCTAGCGAATCAAAAATGAAAAATGAGACCCCTTTAAATCCGGATGGAAGGTATCATGAACATGTGGTAACATGCTCCGCAGTTCAGAACAAATGGGAAAAAGCGGAGGAAAGAAAACACATTGATTATAGGACCGCTCCCCAACCTATTATTCAGAGCCTACCTACTTTGGGTGTATAAGCAGATGTCATAAAAGTTGTTTCTCAATTATATTTTTTTTGCCAACCAAAGCATGGTCTCGAATATTCAATTACGAAAAACGTAACAGGTTCTCACTAAATTAAATTTGAAACTGTTCTAAAAGGTCAAGGGAGAATCGGGGGAAGGGTATTAGCGACTGGAGGCAAGTGGGTTTGAGTCAGGGAAAACTAGAGAGGAAAATATCCTGATGGTTGACAAAAGCAACCAGCGCGTCCATTTTAGGGTTAAAATGGTTTCTTTTAAAACATTCATTTTTATTTATTTAATTGTTTATTGTAGTTGGCGAATTTCTAGAAGCATAGCACATCCATCCTACACGGGTTTTGCTCAGTCTGAAAATATTGCCTCTATTACCGGGATTTATTGACGTCGCGAGTGGTGCCTTTATAAACTGAAAGATTTTATGGCACCTAAAAGAAAACGTGTTGTATTATCTGTGCCCAAAAAACTGTCCATTGTAGAACGTCTTTGGAAAAGCGAATCTGGGGAAAAATTGGCGGATGTGTTCTGTGTGGAACATCCACGACTTCAGACGTGTTAACCAAACTTTGTTACTTAAATATAATTTTATAAACAGCCACATTTTTAAATCACATAGTAAATCTGATTATCCGGAATGTCGGCCCTAATTGATCCGAATAATCGGAGTTTCACTGTTGTTTCTTATCCTTCAATTCAATCATAATGATATGAGGGAATTGAAATGTAGGTATCAAAAACGATGGAACCCAGGAAAACAAATTGTAATGTCACTTTGATAAAATTATGCTATCTGTTCATTTTATATTTTATATTATAGAAACTCCTACGCTCAATTAATATGTTCCTCTTTTTCCTTCAAGGTTTATTTTTAAAATTAAAAAAATAATTTGTTAACAACTCAGTTTTGTAAAGTTGTATTCATTTATTTTTTGATTAACCTTAATATCTTTCAAAAGAAATAAGTTAATAACCCTAATCTGGTTTCACTGCCGTGTTGTCATTTAAAAACATATGAGAAAATAAATATATTGTTAATTGAGATATAATAATTTCTAAAAAAATTTATCTGCAAGATTCGGTATTTGGACCAGTGCACATTATTCTAGTTTTACATTTTCTTTTTTAGAAAACATTTTTTTCCAACAAATTATAGCCTCTCATGCCAGAAAGTTATTTATTTGTACTATACAATATATACTAACAAAGGAGAGTTTAGTTATAAGGTGTATTTTACAAAAAGCAATTTAATCTCCCATCATTATTTATTAAAAATCATATAATATAAACATGATTATCTAAAGTTTGCGACGTTTCATGGCTATTGCCACATTTTCAAGCCCTAAAACATGCAAAAACATTCATGCACGACAAATACGAATTAAGTATATTTATGCGAAACAATATTCATCAATGTACATTATATATAATTAATGAATTACCTTTCAGTGTCCAATAATATTTAGATCCATCTGATGAACAAATAAAATCTTTTAACGACTAAAAAAGTCTTGTCTTGTTATTTAAGGTAATTATAATAATTTAACAATAGCCATTACAATAATAATAAATTTTGCAAAATCATAGCAGTGTAATAGAACATTATACATTTTTCATATTTTTTATTTATTTTTTTTAAATATTTATATTGTTTTAATTTGTTTATTCATTTAAGTTTTAGTAAATGTAAAAAAATGACATGATGCTAACCAGTGACAAGACTTTTTTAGTCGTTAAAAGATTTTATTTGTTCACCAGATGGATCTAAATATTATTGGACACTGAAAGGTAATTCATTAATTATATATAATGTACTTTGATGAATATTGTTTCACATAAATATACCTAATTCGCATTTGTCGTGCATGTATGTTTTTGAATGTTTTAGGGTGTTTTTGCATGTTTGAAAATGTGGCAATAGCCATGAAACGTCGCAAACTTTAGATAATCATGTTTATATTATATGTTATTTATTTATTTTGAGAGTTGTGTATAAATATTATTTTTTATTGGGGCTTAACGTCCTAATTTACTCGAACTAGAGCAGAAAGATTCATATCGTGAGTCCACCACGAAATAAATTTTAACCCGCCCAGGTGGGATTTTAACCCACGACCTTCAGTACCGAGCCAGCTCGCTCGGCCATCGAGTTCCCCAATAATAATTAATAAAGAAAAAAAGAAGGTAATAGTTAATTATAAATTATTGATTGGATATGAGTAAGTAGATAAGTATGAATGTAATAAAATAATGTGTTACTGTTTTATTTATGTAAAACGTATCACAAAACGATCAGTCAAATATAATTATTGGTAAATATAAAAATAATACATCAGATAAATTAATAATCAAATTTTATGTTTATGAAAAATATACAAATCTTTTAATTTATGTTATAATGATTTCAACTTATTTGATAACTGTCACTTTCTTACGTGTACGGAAAGTACATGTCAACTTGAAAAGTAATTATTAAATACTGACTAAAGGAAAATAGAAAATAGAAATATACTTATAGGATATAGTTGAAAAGCGTAGGACCAAAGACTGTCTTGAGGTTATCCAGCTTTGATTTGTTTTATCACAGAGAAACCAAAACCTATTTTTACTCCGAATGACCTTCCTTCTAGATACAATAAAATTAATTCGTACGTTAGTGGAATGAATATGAATAACCAACTGAGTGAAACTTTGTACCATACGCTGTCAAAGGCTTGGCTGAAGTCTAAGAAAACGACTGAGAAATAACAACCGTTCCTAGCCTTGAACCTTGGTTTTATTTCTTATTGATTATCGTTCCGCTCCGATATTGGAGACCCTCGGTACTTAAACCTCCCAGCGTATTAAAACCTTTTATATTGTATGTGTCACCGTTTAACAGCTACACATAAAAACAAAGTATATCCTTGCGGAAGAAAGAGAAGTGGTGGCGTCTTGATGCGTAGAAGACCGGTGCATTGTTATCCTAATAATAACTACACTGCTCTGCATCAAAATACTGCGTTCAACAAAAATGTTGTTTAATTATGTTCTGAACACGAATACGATGTCAGAAAATCTCAATCATGCACCATTTTTGGTCAAATTCGTGTTTTAGGTCGAAAATTGAGTTGTTTCTCGACATTTTGACCATTTTTCATCATTGAAAGCTTAAACAAAAAACAGAAAAGCTTAATTGATTTTGAAACTTTTATAATGTATTACAAATTGAAAAAAATTCGAGAGCATAAGTATTAGGTTTTGTTGCATAAATGACATTGTTGAAGAATAGCTTTTATCATATAAGACCATGGTTTGCAGTATATTATCAAAAATTCATTTTTTGCATTCCCATTTGAATTTGTTCCCTCCCAACTTGGTAGCAGTTTAAGATGACACACGGAGAACTATTTCTGAGAAAGCCAAGATGGAAAAAAGGAATAGCGGTAAATGCAATGAGAAGATGCTTGGCGACTGCTGTTGGACACTACAACGGGAGACACGTGATGTAGAGTACAAAAGGAAAAAATGTACACATTAATTATGTTCAGTATAGAATATTATTTTTGTATATATTACTGTTTTTCACCTAAAAAAAGTGTTATAAAAATTTATGAAAAAAGTGCTATATCACTTGTTTTTTGTTTTTTTTTAAAAACAACCTCCAATCTCTAAAAAATGGTGCTTGATAAAAAAATTTTTTTGTTATTGATTCGAATTCAGCACCCTTTTAAATATTAAGTCACAACGACCTTTATTGTGAGTGAAAAAGAAAATAAAAAATATGCTATTTCAAGTCTTTTAAAAATAATGTACAATTTCTCAAAAATGATGCTAGATATAATGTTTTCGTCTTCAGATCCAAATTCAGCACACATAAAAATATATAGAAGATGTAGATAATTAGGGTAGGCAGTCAATGACTGCCTACCCTAATCATCTACATCTCCTATATACATCACAGTCTACTATACCTTATGATTATAAAAATATATATATTTTTAATATATACTTTCTTGAGAAATCATTATATTTTATAATGATTTCTCAAGACAGCGAATTTATTAAATTTTTTGAAGAAATGCGTAATCAACGTGTAAGTTTATTAAATATTTCCTCCCACGACTAAGATAGTGTTTTATCGTCCGAAAACATTATGTAGAAAGAGGACCTAATCCCCCCAGAGATAAGATGATGTTGAGTAGACAGGTTTCGACACGCCTTCACTTCATTCTCCACTCTTTAATCCAACCTTCTCCTCATGGAATTCTTTTACAAATAAAGATTAAACTTTTCGTTTCCCTCTTAAAATATAAGAATAATTTTGTTTGTAATATAAATTTAGCTGAGCAACTAAAGTGATACTGCCATATTGTTGTTAGGTTAAAAGTCTAGACTCAAGGACAAAAGACGACCTTAGAGTTCAAGAAGGGGCAGCCCCAGATGAAAACAAAAGGCGAACCTCCTCTCAATGATACGTTTTATTTTGACAGATTTTATATTTAGCTAACGACTAAACATAGATTTTTATAAATTACAACTAAACAGAAATTGCCGATAATCGAAATTAAATAAATAGATTATTGAAATATTTCACTTATTATGGCATCACTCCTCTTTATTATTCATCTATTAAGTTACATGTTTCGGAAAACTTTGTCCCATCCTCAGACTGAAAACAGCATTTCATTATAATTACACTACTATTCTATTATTAACATCAATCAATACAACTCCTAGATTAATTAACACATTACATATCATTATAATTTTACCTTTAACAGTTATTTCTCCATGGTGTTATCACACCGTGTCTGTTTCTTTTACATATCTAAAATAATAATACTTCTACCTAATGGGTACAAGGGTCAATCTCAAAACTATTGTTATTAGTTCATAGTTGGTCAATTTATAATATTAATTTATTATTATTCCTGCATACACTGCTTCTATTTTATCTGTGTCTGTTTTGTAGTTAACAGTATTATTAATTGTTTTATTGATGTAAATTGCCTCTTTTATTTTTTTACTATGTGTTTTGCTTTCATGTTGAAGAATTTTTACTTTTTCAAAATTAAATCTGTGGTTTAGTTTTTGTGCATGTTCTGATAAGGCTGTTTTATTATTGTTAGATTTACTTATTTTTTTCGTGTCATATTTATGTTGATTTATTCTTTTATATAGATTTTGCTTCGTTTCCCCTATATAGTGTTTATTAGAATCTAAACAGTCAATTCTGTATATGATGTCTTTTTTATTCAAATGTTCTATTTCGTTTTTAGTTATTATATTTTTTATTTTATTTGTGTTGTATTTTATTTATTATTTTAGTGGGCACCATATTGTCTATTAAATCTTTAAAAATCTCCCTTTTTATTTCGTTAGTGTAAATTCTATCTGTTAATTTTATAGCTGTTTTTATGTAGTTTTCTATGGTATTTAGTTTTTGGTGGAGGGGGTGGTGGCTGTAAAAATTCAATAATCTATTGCTTGATTCTTCCTTCTTTTTCCATTTTGTGTTTAAACTATCCTTGTTTCTTACTATTAACATATTTACACTAACGAAATAAAAAGGGAGATTTTTAAAGATTTAAAAGACAATATGGTGCCCACTAAAATAATAAATAAAATGTGGTATAAAAATGTATATATTGTAATAAATAATGAAACAAATGTAAATAATAGAAAACAAACATTAAAAAATGATATAAAGGATAATAATAAACAGAAACCAAACACAGATAATAATAAAAACACGAGAATAATAAAACAAATGAAAATAACAGAATATTATCAATAAAGAATAATAAAGAAATAAAGAATAAATCAACATAAATATGACACGAAAAAAATAAGTAAATCTAACAATAATAAAACAGCCTTATCAGAACATGCACAAAAACTAAACCACAGATTTAATTTTGAAAAAGTAAAAAATTCTTCAACATGAAAGCAAAACACATAGTAAAAAAATAAAAGAGGCAATTTACATCAATAAAACAATTAATAATACTGTTAACTACAAAACAGACACAGATAAAATAGGAGCAGTGTATGCAGGAATAATTAATAAATTAATATTATAAATTGACCAACTATGAACTAATAACAATAGTTTTGAGATTGACCCTTGTACCCATTAGGTAGAAGTATTGTTATTTTAGATATGTAAAAGAAACAGACACGGTGTGATAACACCGTGGAGAAATAACTGTTAAAGGTAAAATTATAATGATATGTAATGTGCTAATTAATCTAGGAGTTGTATTGATTGATGTTAATAATAGAATAGTAGTGTAATTATAATGAAATACTGTTTTCAGTCTGAGGATGGGACAAAGTTTTCCCGAAACATGTAACTTAATAGATGAATAATAAAGAGGAGTGATGTCATAATAAGTGTAATATTTCAATAATTGTTAACTCCTTCATTGAAGAATTTAGTAAATAGATTATAATTTCTTTTTTAATTCCAAACATTGTATGAAACAAATACGATACTTTGGATTTTATCTGGACAAGAGACTTACCTGGAACCCTCATACAAGATTGAAATGATAATATTATTTCAAGATTATATCGATATTATAAAATATGCTGTTTTTTTTTTAGCAATATTGATTTTTTTTTTTTTCCTTTCACTGATCCCTTTAAATAAATCTACATTTTCTACAACGAAAGAATTAAAATTGTACGCAAATACTAAAAAAATATATACATAACATTGTTCGATAATATCTAATCAACAAATCCTATTGCTCAATAAATAAAAATATTTAAATCCAAACTAATCATAATAATTTATCTCATAACAAACGATAATACATACTTGTTTTGTTTACTTATTTTATTATTTTTATAAAAACATTTTTATTTTCAATGGTCGTTTTGATCCTAATCTGAATTTATAAGTTTGAAAATGAGAGGAAAATGGTATAATGAAGGAACATTGCAAACTTGATATATAGGTTGTTAAAATTGCATCAGTTCGCGCCGCTGAAAGTCTGTGGGCGGTATTTACTTTGTGTGCAACAATCGATGTGTTGTGTGCCTTCCTCCTCTATTCTGTTTTAAAAGATAACTTGGATTTATTTTATTTCTGAGGGCATTAAATTTATTTATTTTGTATCCAGAAAAATAAATTTAATTAATTAATTTCAGTATGACAATAGTCATAAAAATTATTTTGAATATGTACACTGAAATGAAAATAAATTTTATTCTTGTGCTTTAGTCCAAATATTTTATGCAGTATTTAATTTTTTTAATACTCATTAAAAGTATTTTTAACTTTTAATGAGTATTATTATCTGACACAAATGTGGGCAATTAGTAATATAGATGGCTTTATGATTACATTTACACATTATGTGCAATAAACTAATAAATGAAAAGGAAGAAAGAAAAAAAAAAAAGAGAACAGAAAAGAACTACCGTAAAATGGGGTCACATTAGTACGGTGGGGTAAAATTGGTACACATTAATTTCTGTGGTCAATTCCTTCTGACAGGTATTTGTGTCGACTTACAAGGGGAGGACACACTCAGTCTCTCAAGGATCTTGTTGGCAATTTTTTTGGATGTTCCTGGTTAAAATATATTAGATACGTATTTTGCCGTTCCAATGGGCCCTAGGAGCCGAGAAAATAAAATAAAATAGCGTTAAACTAATTTATTTTTTTATCTCCAGTTTAAAAAATGATATCGACATGATTCTTGCACCAAGATTTTTAGTTTTGATTGCGAATTTAAGGAAAAATACAGTCGCTCCATAGATTTTAGTTTAGGTTAATTAAATTCTAAAAAAATGATTAGTTTTTCAAGCAAACTGCCTCTATAGATTTTTTTTCATAAAAATTGACGTCAGAAGGAAATCACCACAGAAATAATTGTGTACCAATTTTACCCCACCGTACTAATGTGACCCCATTTTACGGTATGCTATACATAAATAATATAAAATATACCAATAAGTGTAATATATATATATATATATATATATATATATATATATATATATATATATATATATATATATATATATATACATACATAAAAAAATAATGAATTTAAAATAAACAAATTAAATAATAGGAATAGTAAAAAGAAAACAAAATTAAATTAAAAGTTAAAAATACGATCATACTTTATTTACAATATACACTCATCTGACGGGTCCCCTAATCAGACCAGACCCTAACCAGACACTCATGGTGGAACAATCCAGGTACAGAGAGGTCCCAGTTCTTCTCTCTCAGCTGCGTCACTGGTGTAAAAAAAAAAAACCAGTGTAGGCTAGTATATAAGTAATATTGCATACCTGTTATAAATATTGCATAAAATGTAAGAAAGGAGAAAGAAAGAAAAAAAAAAGGAAAAATACAGTAAACAGGGCTGAACATATATATTATCTGAAGATAATATAAGTGATCTAAGATAATAATGCATATAAATTACAACAAAATAAATACAAAAATTAAACTTAAATTAACATATAATGGAGGAAATTAACAGTTGGCGTATTGAATTCAAATTCGTCATAAACCTACTAATTCCTGTCCTACAGTATCCTTTAATGATATTGTTGAACAGGAGACCTTCCTAGGAGGAGTCCTCTCCATATAGACAAACGACTTACTTGAAATCACAAACTATACCAAAAAAACGGTCCCTCGTTTTTGACTTTCTCAACATTTACTTTACAAACGTCCAAACCTTCCGAATAATTACTAGGAAGTCATTTACATTAGAATAACAGCCCGGCAGATGACCTTAGGATTTTTTAAAGGGAGTAAAAAATCCTTAGCTATGCCGTCATTCGGAAGGGACGTAAAATGGGAGTCCCGAGCCTGTGCGATGTCAGGTACTCGTTAAAGATCCCTATCCTAATTATGCCTGGATAGGCAAAATTTAGGACTCCCACCGTAGCATCGTCCGATTAGCCATAGCAGCATAAAGTGACGTTAAACGAAATAAACAAATAAACAAACATTAGAATAATTAGACCTATTTGGCATTACGGAGTTAAACTCTCGTCCAATTCTTATAATCCAAAATACCTAGAAAAATTCGGAATGCTCCTTACTTTCGCAAGCTAACTTATACATATAGATCTTAATGTTCCGTATGTTGTTACTTTATCTCAAACCTATCCTTTCATTGTTTGAGTAATGTTAAACTTTCATTAACTAATTAGTAGTTCTTCACAAGTTCAATGTCAATTTAATCATTTTTCACACATACTTGTTTTATGTATCGTACCGTGTTGTAAATATTAATAAATAATTAAAAGATATTTATATGAAAATCCTATTTAGTAAGTTTCATGCTTTACACTCGTTAAAGCCTGTAAAAAAATTGGATTGGTAATTTGTATGGCGCACAGTTAGCAAAAAATCCATTTCGGCGGCCAAAATTGTTTTATAGCAGAAATTTGTTTTAAATGACGTCCGATATACGGGAAAAATATTTAAAAAATTTTCATGAAAGTGGAAGAGTTCATAATAAATTACTGAATTGTCGACCTAAAATCCAAGGTGTACGGGTAATGAGATGGCTGTAAAGCCTTATTTGATGGTGCTATTTCTTTAATATAATATGGTACAGATGAGCTGTTTCTTATATTAAAACAGCAAAGTCACGTACGATCGATTATTTCAAAATTAAACGCATTTTTGAAGACTTGTTAAAAATAAATCTTCAAAAACTAAAAGTAACTTTGAAATAATCGATCGTATATGACTTTTATGCATTAATATACAGAAACAGCTCATCTGTACCATATTATATTAAAGAAATAGCACCATCGAATGAGGCTTTACAGCCATCTCATTCAACCGTACACCTTGGATTTTAGGTCGACAATTCAGTTATTATTATGAACGCTTCCGCTTTCATGAAATTTTTAAAATTATTTTTCCCGTATATCGGACGTCATTTAAAACATATTTCTGCAATATAATAATTTTGGCCGCCGAAATGGATTTTTCCCCCACTGTGCGGCGATTTACAGGGACTAAATTAGAATACGTCGGGAAAATTAAATTCATGAAGAAATAAAGGCAAAGTAAATAAAGGCCCTGGAATGCTTGTTATTTCTCAGTCGCAAAACAACTCAGAGCCAGCCTACAGTCCAGAAACACAAACATAACGATTTAATAAGACTTTAATTCTATCTACAGTACTTTAAAAATACTACACTTGGCTGCTTTCGCTGATGAAACTATATGTTTCAATACCTTTCTAAATTACAAATTATATGAATTATATGCAATACAAATTAAAATAATATACGAATATATATTGGGTATATACCTTACATGCAAATAAATACCGAAAATATGCAACTGTCTTCATGATTTAGAAAAATAATGTTGATATTGGCTTCCCATTCTATTCCAGAGAAACCCTCCGAGACGTCTGAAAAGAATATGGCCTCGGTATCTTCTAATATGAAACTTTTTTTTGAAGTGTTACTGATGAGTAATTCTTCACAAGTTATTGCCATGTCATTTAATAAAAGTGTTCACATGTTCGTTAGATGTATTTTATTTTATTTTGTATACAGTTTCAATAAATAACAAAAAAAAACAAATAAATGTATATCTATTGCCGTCTCTTCAAATATTTTCCCTTCGGCCAGCTTAATAGAAAAAATAAGAATACAAGTGCGTAGTTCTTCAGCTCCGTATTGATTTCTAGAAAGCTTACATTTCATTCAACCGCCAGAAACTGTTTTGATCGATTGTGTTGGTAATATCAAAGAAATAAGTTAATCTGGTAAGGTTGTGCGTGTTTATAACATTTAATGGTGCCTGAATCGGTAATTCAGGACCGGGGCCGGTCCCAGGAAACATCAGAAGGAAGGAAACAACAGAAACTGCTTGTCGTTTCCGACTACTCCTGCATTTACAAGACAAGCGTTCAATGTTCGTAATAAATCACAAAAAAATTATTTACATGACAGTAATTAGACCCATTTGGACATACGGAGTTGAACTGTGGGGCTCCACTATACCTTCCAATTCTTCTCGTATCTAATCCTTACAATAAAATAATTTCACAGTAAACTCCATACTCACTTTTATCCACAAGTCTCCCAACTTGCCTTACACTCAATGCCCGATAATCCTCCGAGGAGTCTGAAAATAAGATGGACAAGAGACCTTTATTGAAGTGCTCCTAGTGAATAGTGCTTTACATGTTATTGACTTGTCATTCTAATCATTTTCCTCTAATTTACTTGTATAATGTATGTAGTTGTAATTAAAAAAAAAAAATTGTTAGTTGTAAAAATAAAAAAACAATTTTTTGAGAAAAAAACAAAACCGACTTCAAGATTAAACCTACATATACAAACTTTAAATTAAATAAATAGTATTTTTCTTAGTATCGCTTCAAAACAAAAACCATTAAATGAAAATCAAGGAAATTATCGATACTTATATACCTATTTACAATTTATGACCAATTATCTTTGGAGTCGGTGCCAGCCAAGAAGGGAAGTTTAATCCTGTCTTTACAATAAATTAACTGTCGAAGGGCCGGAGACAGCGGTGTGGCGGTGATAAAACAGTGGGAGGATCTTTACGATTACAATTTCTTTTCAAATTCTGTTTGTTTTGGTTGGCACCGTCTCCAAAAATAACTGACCATAAATTGTGAATACGTTTATAAGTATCGATAATTTCGTTGATTTTCAATTAATGGTTTTTGTTTTGAAGCAATTAAAATACTATTTTTTATTTTTTAGTTCAAGTTTGTATATGTAGGTTTAATCTTGAAGTCGGTTTTGTTTTTTCCTCTAAAAATTATTTTTATTTTTCACTTTTTATTGGTGAGTGTGTTTTTGTTTATACAGTCAATTCTCGATCTTCAAGCTTCCCTGAAAAATGGTAACTTCTTTCTCCTTTCTGCACTTTGCAAATCAATTTTAACTTTTCGTTAATTGGAAGCATTTTCAATAGCCACTGTAAAACCACTCTAGTGAATAACTAATAATAAGTGACTGGTGTAATTATGAACTGAAAAGACAAACAATGACAGAAAACAGAAAAACAAATTACACATGAAATTCTTTTAATTTGAGTTCGAGTTATAGAGGCGATGTCTTCTAATTGTTCGTTTCATAGAGGTGGTCCTAGAAGTTCTCTCTTTTGAACCCTATTTTCAGTTCTACTTATTTTCGACACAATTTTTCACGTTCTTTGTCTGAAATCGTTTCATTGAGGTGAAATTTAAGTGTAATGTACTTCCAACCGCAGATTTTGTTCGACTTATGAGAAAGAAAGAAATACCTCTTGAAAGGTTTTATTGAACACAATTTCACACATATAAAAACTACATAGCATGACTCGTAAAAAACTAATAACACTTAACCATAAACTGAGAAGGTTATACAAAAACATAAGAGAAAATGAGATACAAATTTAATGTTATTATTTACTACAACTTATTTAAGAATTCAGCTTATCGAAGCAACACATCGAGAGTTGACTGTATTTGAAAATTATTTTTGTTAATAATTTATATTTAGTTACCATGGAGATTTTAGATAATCATAATCATAAATATGTTTAAAATGTAAGGTTATATAACAGTAATTTTTTTAACTTGTTTTTTTATTTTTCTTAAAAAGTGCTACGTTGATTTCAAAATATTTTTTATGGGACTACCTCTGAAGTAGGCCCTACCGATTTAAAAAGGAATCATCAAAATTGATTCAGAAATGACGGAGTAATCGCGTAACATACAAAAAAAAAAAAAAAAAAAAAAAAAAAAAAAAAAAAAAAAAAAAAAAAAAAAAAAAAAAAAAAAAAAAAAAAAAAAAAAAAAAAAAAAACAGACGATTTGAGAACCTCCTCCTTTTTGAAGTCGGTTGAAAAAATATTATATCTCTTATATCTCGTGATTTATTTTACAGCTGTATACGGGTAGATTGTTATTAAAGGATACTGCTGGTTGATGACTAAATTTTGTTTTTTGCTTCCTGCTTATTCTCTCTTTGATCTGTTCCTAGGAAGCGTTTGAACCATCAAAGCTCGTATAGCCCAGTCAATGAAGGCAGGAAATTAGCCTTTGTCGCAACTAATTAGGGGAAAGTTGAATTTTTGCAGGGTGTTAGTACATAAAGTAAACACTAAATAAACACTAAGTCCCGACCCCCACCCCTCTTTCCCCCCCCCCCCCCCCCTCTTCAGCAACATTACAAGTACGGAACTCAGGTTATATGCCGACGGCTCGAAACCTAATCATGCTATCGGAGTGTTCTTTTTTTTATTTTACTCCTAACAATATTACAAACATATTATTTCCTATGCTCTTTTTATGTAGATAGCTTAGTTTCGCCGTAATACTTAATCATATACAGAAAACTGCCACTACAAAAAACAAAAAGTAACTTAAACAAATTATATTTATATATATTTTTATCGTTACGTTTTGGAAAGATATGAATATGATTGGCTTTAAAATGACGTGTCTCATAAAACATAACATTGTAACAATGGCTTCATACATATCATTGAAAGAGTAGTGGACACCGGAGCGCCGCACAGTGGAACGAATAACGTATTCTAAGTGGAAAAAAGTCATATCAACGAATCATCTATTCCGGTTCACTGTTAATAAGAATAATGTTAAATTAAAAAATTCCATTATATTATTAGCTTAATCGCTCTGCAGCTCCAGAGAAAAATAAACAAAGACCGAATATTGTCCAGATTCAAGTTGCCTAAAATAATTTTTTTTGGAAATCTAACGAAATAATCCAGTATTATGAATGACATTACTGCACATAAGTAGTGGTTTTCATTTGTAGTAGTTAACTGTATTTACAAATGTAAGTGTTTTAAAAAAGCAAATTTAACGTTTAATTTTAACTTTATTAATATATTTTTGAAATACCACAGCGTGACACCGTCTTCAAACATTTTTGATTACAGACACTAGTATCTATATTAACTTTTCCTGCAAAAATCAGCTGCTAATAACTGCCAATTTATTAATTATATCGATTTTTCTTCGTGATTCAACAAGATCGTTAACCTCAACAATATAACGAAAAATGAATTTTCAATGGAAATAAATCATAGCAAAAAAGTACATATCACCGAATTTCTTTCACAATTGAAAAGAACAATATCGAGTTAGAGGATTTTATAAATATTATTGCCTTAATCCCTTATCAGAAGCTCTAAACAAAAGAAAATGCATCTATATACTAACAATTGCTTTACTGTTTTGAGTGTCAATGCTGGTTTTGTTTGAGCATAGCGACTGAAATAGTTTTTTATTTATTAAACATGGACAATATCACTATTTTTTTAGTATTTGATTTTATTTACCGATTTTGTTGTTTTAAATAAATCAATTTAATGTGTAATTTTAATTTCATTACAATATTTTTAACATGCCCCCCGCATGACACCGGTTCGATAATCGTTGTTAATTAACACTTTTTAAGTATACTAACTTTACCAGCACATATCAGCTGCAACGGTCTGCTATTTTAATAATTTGACGGATTTTCCTTTTCAGGTACAACGTTTACAGTTCCTCGATTGGTAATTTTTTCCTTATGGAAGAGTTCTAATGAAAATAAAAACGTATGTGTTTTTAACGGATAACGGAAAAATTAAATAGATTTAAATTAAAAAAAAAAAATCTATTAGGACAATGAAAAATACCAGTCACTATACAATCATCATATAGTATGTTTACCTTCTTACTACTCCTAACGAAGCTATGAAGTAAAAAATAATCGCCTATTTCATGAACTCAACAATATGTTTGTTCACTGGACAATATGGAGTAAGTAAGATGTAGTAAGGTGTTCCTGATAAAATTGTAAATTCTCAAGCTCTATCTAAAAACTTTAGAATTTTCCCCTACCACCCCTCAATCGATACATTTGATATGCATTGATGCACTGTGGAAATGATGTAATAGGGAAACGTGGTAGTCGCTTGTTCTTTGTGGTTCCATTTTGCTGTTTAAAGCAGTCCATTGATGATACCCTAAAACGATATGTATACGGAGGAGAGATATTAAATATGCCAAATAATTATTTTTCATAAACAGAATTCTTAGTAGATACTAGAAAGGTGATAAATAAAGTATAAAATACAAAAAATAATTTCGAAGTAACCGAAATCTTTTATATTGTTTATGAATCATAGTAGATGTGCGCTGTTCTGCTTATCCAGCATTCCGCCGACATACCGTCCGATAGTGGAAATCATCAATTATAATTAGAAAACCCGCTGATAGTAAAAAAAAATTGAATCAAGGTTTTCCGTAAAAATATAACTAGCAAGACGAAATTGCAATTATAGTTAATTTAAAATTTAAGATTAGATTTTAGTAGGTAAATAAGTGTATGTACGAGGGTGAATCAAATATAAACGGTAATTTTCAAAATTATATTTATTGAATAATATTATACAGAAACTATACCTTCAACATTTTTCAATGTAGTCTCCTGCATTATCTACACACTTCTGCCACCGATTTGGAAGCTTGAATATTCCCTGTTCATAAAAAGACTGAGGGCGAGTTTTTAACCATTCGCGCACGTGCTTTTCGACGTCTTCATTGTTTTCAAATCGTTTTCCTCCAAGTGATTCTTTCAGGGGCGCAAACAAAAAATAGTCACCATTACACCCCCGAATCGAAAATGGCAAGTAAGGAGTGGCGAAGGAAGGATGAAGGCTGCCCAGTGAAAGCCAAAACTCGTCTCTCAGCCGGAAAAGTTTTTGCAACAATTTTTTTTGACTCAAGGGGAGTTCTACTTATTGATTTTCTTCACGATCAACGAACAGTGAATGCGGCTTACTACTGCCAGGTGCTACAGTCAGCAAAAACCAGTTACCAGAACAAAAGACGAGGTGTGCCCATTAGAGATGTTATCCTTCTCCATAACAACGCAAGGCCTCACACCGCATTGTTGACAAGGGATAAATTGGAAGAAATGGGCTGGGAAACTCTCGAACACCCTCCTTACAGTCCAGACCTGTCCCCTTGCGCCCCTGAAAGAATCACTTGGAGGAAAACGATTTGAAAACAATGAAGACGCCGAAAAGCACGTGCGCGAATGGTTAAAAACTCGCCCTCAGTCTTTTTATGAACAGGGAATATTCAAGCTTCCAAATCGGTGGCAGAAGTGTGTAGATAATGCAGGAGACTACATTGAAAAATGTTGAAGGTATAGTTTCTGTATAATATTATTCAATAAATATAATTTTGAAAATTACCGTTTATATTTGGTTCACCCTCGTATATATATATATATATATATATATATATATATATATATATGTATCTATATATATGAGTCATGAGTGATGGAGAGGGGGTGACGAAATAACGCATATGACGAATTACAGAATTTTGTTGGTAACAATAACAAAAGAGCATTTTAAAATATATAATTGTAATTTGTTTTGCAATTTATTGAATGTAAAAACGAACAGATGAACATTATACACATTGGACTTGAGGGGCAATGACAAAAAACACAAAAAAAGCTTAACACTAGATGCATCCCATCAGGTATGAAATGTCTGATTCACATTGCTGCTCCAAACCACTCAATGCACTTAGTTAACATCTCCTCTACTTCTTTGCATGGAATGGTGGAAGAAGTAGAAACGTCATCGTCATCATCTTTCTCATCACTAGCTTCATTTTGAGCGCTCAGCAATTGTTCTATAATCCCATTGTCATTTAAAATTTCATATCCTACATCAATACTATCCATGTTTAACCATCTGCTTACCTCTCGCTTATTTTTTCTCATTTTATAACCTGGAGCAGAAGTTGCTGAGCCAAACATTAGCATCTATGTTTTTGTAGGAAGAGCTTTCCAGTATTAACTGATTTCGGGAATTCATCAACGCACTCATACTTCCTTTCATTTTCTACTACAATCAATGCAGGGATCGATTCCGGGCTTGTTCTGTTAGTTTTTTTCTATGAAATGATTTACAAAAAGTATAAATATAGACGTATTTTTTTGTGACAAACCAAATGAGGCGGTTTAAAGATTAAATAAGTAGCAAGGGGAGAAAATTAATTACGTACGTATTTAATTTTGTTATTTATAGTTAATTTGAAAAAAAAAAAAAAAAAAAAAAAAACCTGACGAATTACAGAACAAGTGACGAAATAACGAGTTTCCACTGTACTTACAATAATACAGGTGGATATGCTATTGTTATCTACTACAAAATTATAACAATTCTAGTAAACAACTGAACTGGAAATACCAACCCTCTTAACCCTTACCTTTTTTCAAAAATTTCCCAGGTTCAGTTATATACTTATGAGAGTGGGCGAGACCGGGACGGGGATGCTAGTATTATATCTAGTTGTAAATGTAAATTAAATAAAGCTTGTATGATTTTCTGATTGATTATATGGCACGATTGCTTTAAAAGAAATACAGTAAACCAATGGCAAATATCAGAGACGATATTGCTGCAAGAGATCTCACTCATTGATTACCTTGAGCAATCAGCGGAGGCCACGTGCGAATTGAAAGCAATCACCCACATTGCTTATGATTTATTCGACTTAGCTGTGCCAATTATGTATTTAATAATCATTTAAAACGTTGTTATATATTATTCATCTCTTTCTTAAACTAAGTTTTATACTCTTCCATTTTTTTTTTTAGTTTACTTACCTGTAAAAAATTTAGCATCCAAGATTCAACTCCAGAAATCAAAAGATCAGACTGCTGGAAATGGTTCACCACCCTTAGCTCTAAATGTGATTAAAAGTCTTCCTCAAAATTCTTTGGGTTTAGGGGAGGGAGGGGGTGAAAGTCGTATGCTATTAGCTGTCTGATTTCGGAACTCGGAAAACGGTATTTTTAGCGCATATATACATAAAAAAGCAAAGCAAATTTGCAACAAATGTCATTTTACTCCTCTCTTTCCCATATCATAATTATAGGTATTTCACGAGATTCAGTCAAAATAGTACAAAAGGTCTTATAGTAAATTTAAACAGCTTTCAGATGGAAAAAAATAGATTTTGAATCGAAGAAATAGTTCCGGAGTTATTGTGATAAATGTGCCGAAAAAAAAAAATAGTTTTTTACAACAGTACGGGTTTCTCAATATTCTGCCGAAGGTGTTTTACGGGACTAGATCAAAATTTAATATCCGATTTGTATATTAAATTTAACCAGCTTTCATATGAAAAAAGAGAAATTTGAATTGGAGAAATAGTTTCGGATTTATAGTTAAATCAGTACTGACTAACGTGTTATTCCGGAGAACTGCGACTTACCTCAAGTAAAAAATCTTGTATTTTCCCCTCTCCCATAGCTCTAAAATTATGATATTGGAAAGGGAGGAGTAAAATGACATTTGTTGCAAATTTGCTTTGATTTTTTTATGTATATATGTGCTAAAAATAACGTTTTGATAACATTTATATATATATATATATATATAAACTTATCTACCTACTTAAATTTAATCTTAAATTTTAAATTAACTATAATTGCAATTTCGTCTTGCTAGTTATATTTTTACGGAAAACCTTAATTCAATAGTTTTTTTAATATCAGTGGGTTTTCTAATTATAATTGATGATTTCCACTATCGGACGTTATGTCGGCGGAACGCTGGATAAGCAGAACAGCGCACATCTACTATGATTCATAAACAATATAAAAGATTTCGGTTCCTTCGAAATTATTTTTTGTATTTTATACTTTATTTATCACCTTTCGAGTATCTACTAAGAATTCTGTTTATTCTAAATAACCTTTCTGATTCCCAATTCATCAAGTTCGTTTTCTATTTTTTTTTTTTTTTTTTTTTTTTTTTTTTATATATAAGCTGTTGTCTGATGCGAGAAAATAATTATTTGGCATATTTAATATCTCTCCTCCGTATACATATCGTTTTAGGGTATCATCAATGGACTGCTTTAAACAGCAAAATGGAACCACAAAAAACCAAGCGACTACCACGTTTCCCTATTACATCATTTCCACAGTGCAGACTATCAAATGTATCGATTGAGGGGTGGTAGGGGTAAATGCCAAAGTTTTTAGATAGAGCTTGAGAATTTACAATTTTATCAGGAACACCTTACTACATCTTTCTTACTCCTGATAGTCCAGTGAACAAACATATTATAGAGTTCATGAAATATGCGATTATTTTTGACTTCACAGCTTCGTTAGGAGTAGTAAGAAGGTAAACATACTATATGATGATTGTATAGTGACTGTGAGTTGTGAATAAGGTGATGAAATGGTCAGGGGTGCAGTCAGGATGAATAAACTTACATTTTGGCGTGCCGACGTTTCGACCTCCCTTGCAGGTCTTCACCAGGTCTAAAATAACAAAAATTGGATGTGACCAGGATGATACAAACATTTAAAAAAATAAATAAATAAATAATAAAAATAATTTAAAAATGAAAAAGAAACAAGAAAAAATATCTGTTGTTAATTAGATAATTGAATACAAAATAGTAGCAAAGCCTAGTCAAAGATACAGTTGTTATAAAATAATAAAATAATTTAAATTGAACAATACAAATTTAGTAAATTTAAAAATTTTACTAAATGTTTAAATTCTTATTTAACATCTTCCACGCCTTTTTAATAAAAAATAATTTGGTTTTTATCCACCGTACGTCCTCTTTCATATGTTATATTAGCCACTGCCACCCTTAATTACTTTCTGCAAGTCATTATCCCCCCCTTTTCTCTGATTTTATTTTTTAACAGTCATTGTTAGTCAAGCCTTCATCTAGACAACAATCAGTAAGTCCAGTTATTTTAATTTCTCACATTTCCCCTACCTCTTCCTTTGTTTAGTGTTATGCCAACTTTATTATTTTTCTTACCTTTCTATCTTACCATTTTCCTTTTCATATATGAGGCTATGAGAGCAAAAGTGGCCTAACCCACAAAATATAAAAAAATCTGATTTAGTAATTTTTTGCAACTATAACGCCATCTGGTGGTGTTAATGTGTTTGAAAAATTGGTTCACATGGTGGTTCAATTTTTCAAACACATTAACACCACCAGATGGCGTTATAGTTGCAAAAAATTACTGAATCAGATTTTTTTATATTTTGTGGGTTAGGCCACTTTTGCTCTCATAGCCTCATATATTCCTTATACTTATTTTTAAATTTCTATTAATAACATCTGTTAATAAAATTGTTACATTGTATTAGTTTACACAATTTAAAATTTGTATTATTCAATTTAAATTATTTAATTATTTTATTACAACTGTATCTTTGACTAGACTTTACAGATATTTTTTCTTGTTTCTTTTTCATTTTTAAATTATTTTTATTATTTATTTATTTTTTTTTTTTTTAATGTTTGTATCATATTGGTCACATCAAATTTTTGTTATTTTAGCCCTGATGAAGAAACTTAAAACTTGACGTGTTTATTCATCCTTACTGCACCCCTGACCATTTCATCACCTTATAAACATATTTTAAGTCTCCGCCCCTGGGTGGTGGCTTACTGTGGGGGGGGGGACAAGGTCCCATTTTGGGGGTTTTCGATTATACCTCGAAAACGATGAACTGTAGGAAAATATGCTACAGATCAGAATTTAAAGTCAGTATAATTGTTTTGATTAAATTTATTTTTTAGAGTCGAGATTTTTGGGAGTTTTTCGAGTGGGAACCCGAAAAATTTTTTTTAGTAAACTCTAGTCTAGATGTAATAACATTAGGCTATTTCATATCGTAAATGTTATAATAATTAATGAGATTCAGAAAGAAATAACTTATAACATTTCTTCTTCAATTAATGCTTTCTAAATTTCAACTTAATTAGGCAGTTAATAGTTATGTAATATCACTAAATTATTTAATAATAAATTTACTTCACATTAAGAATTGGAAAATTTTGTTTATCAATTCACTTTTGTTACCTATGATAAGGGAATTTTTATTTGCTTAAAGAATTATTGATTTTAACCGTGGAAAGTTAGCGTGTTGCGTGCACCAAGTTATCGTATCTTCTTCATAAAGTATATATATATCTCTCTGTTCTGCTCAGGTCCTATTGAAATTGACTATTGGTTGACTTGGCTAGAAACAAATGAATTAATATCAGTCTATTTTTATTACTTTTTTAATATGTTTCCTATTTTATTTTTTTGTAGCCATTTATTTAAATTTACATCTGTATACAATATAAAATAAAATACATCAAGTAAATGTGACGATAATGCCACAAATGACATATCAATTGATTGTAATGCAACTACCCATTGGTAGCACTTATAAAGGTTCTATATAATCTTTTTTTTGTATATTTTATCAATTTATTGAAATTTACACTGTGCAAATATATACCTACATCAACTAAAGGTTTTAAAAAAGTTTACTATAACTTGTCAAAACATGTGAGAAACTACTAATTAGTTACTAAAAGTTCAATTGGGGTCACCTGTGGTGTAGTGGTTAGCATAGCAACCTACTAAACCCAAGATCGCGGGTTCGCAGCCCGGCAAATGACCTTAGGATTTTTTAAAGGGAGTAAAAAATCCTTACCTATGCCGTCCTTCGGAAGGGACGTAAAAATGGGGGTCCCGAGCCTGTGCGATGTCAGGTACTCGCGATGTAAGATCTCTATCCTAATTATACCTGTGTAGCGCCGGCTAGGGGTTCTTGATGAACTCACCCGAAACCGTCCACTTTTTTGTGAAGCTGGTAGTTTAATATAATAAAACTCAATGAACAATTTTCCTGGAACTATATTTCATTATTAACAAAATCAATTCAAATAACATGCAGCCTCCCTTTCTTATTTTATAAACAAGTAAATCTTATAAGCTATAATGACAATATTTAACAATTATAACATAGTAATAATTTAACGTTAAATACAAATCAATTTTTCTTCTAATAAACAAATAACCATTAATACTTAATCAAAATAAAGTTCAATAGAGTATGGCCTAACTATGGCTTAACCTTGCGTCCAAATATATAGTAATAAATACCGTTTACAGGCTCGTAGTAAGTAACGAAGCTATATAGTCCCTACTATCAAAGCTGGAAATGTCGGGCCTTGCGCTCCGAGTGCAAAACTTGTAGTGAGAGAGCTTTCTCGTCTGCCATAACCTTATTTCATTGGAGGTATAACTCTTGCCTTGACTGTCTTGTGGCACACACTGATGTTTTTTGGGCTTCATAGCACGTCACGTGACTTCCGTAATTGCCCGAAGATTAACGAAGTTGCAAAATAAGGAGATGGGTACAGTCTCAGGGTAAATTTTAACGAAACCATGTGATTAATATATTAATAAAATAATTAAAGTACTAATCCTAAATTAAATAATAAAGTGTCGGCCTCGACAACCTGGATAGGCAAAATTTAGGACTCCCACCGTAGGATCGTCCGATTAGCCATAGCAGCATAAAGTGACGTTAAACGAAATAAACAAACAAACTAAAAGTTCAAAAATAGAAGGTATCAAGGCCATTTTCTTTTTAGGCGCCACGGAAGGTTATTTGGAATAGAACGGGAAGCAAGTTGAGATACTAGTGGATTCGAATGTTTTATGGAGTTTACACTGAAAGGAAAAGGTATCTGGTTTGGGCTAATTCAACAATATATGGAACATTAAGATCTGCATGGATATGTTTGTTTGCGAAAGTAAGGAGCATTCAGGATTTTTCTAGGGATTTTGGATTTTAAGGATTGGTAACGTTTGGTAAAGTTTATTTAAGCCTTCGTGCCCTACCTTGACCCTTCGTATGGAATTAAAAACTTCCTGTCCTCCCACATCCTTTAGTTCACGTATCGGTTATCAGTAGGGCTGTGACTTAGGACTGTTTCGTTAGCGGATTCTTATATGGTTTGGAGGGAGATTTCAGCTTTGGAATTTAGATGTTTTTTTCCACAAGCACGTCTCCAGTCCCTTCGCGCACCTAGAATACCTTTTATCGATTCTAACCTTGTTCCGATTTATTTCGATGTTTTTGTCGCTACTTTTCGAGGGAGAAGATTATACGCCTTCATTTACACACAAACTCTAAATCCATGTTCTTACTAATATTAACGTCTGTTAAACATTCTCATATTAAAGTGAGAAATAAGAAAATAATTATGTGGATATTTAAGACTAGATATAAAGATATAAAAGACAAAATCATTGTTGAATTAACATTATAATTAATCAGAATTAATATATAAAAATAAATTACAAGTAATGTTAACTTATAATAAACTTTATGTTATGTTATGTTAGTGAAGTAGAAATAACAAATTATAAATACACCTATCCTGTCATAGTAAACTCCATACCTACTCGAATCTACTAGTCTCCTACCTTGCCTCACATTCGATTCCCGATAACCCTTCGAGTTTGAATAGAAGATAACCAATATCTTCTAAAGTAGAACTATTATTGAAGTGCCACTAGTGAGTACTTCTTTACATGTTATTGACATATTGAAATCATTTTCCTTAAATTTATTTGTTGTATATAATGTTTAATGTTGTAAATACCAGTTGATAGTTATCACAATCCTGAAATCCTTAATATATTAATAATCAACACAATTATAGTGGAAACTGTTAAAATGTTCGTTTACAGTTAAGGTTATAGGGAAGAGCTATCGATAAATGTGAAACTCAAGTGAAGCCTAGTTGGAGCGCCTCATCAATAGTTATACCTGACTTTCATACATTTCGTTCAATATAAAATAAACAAATGCAATATGTACAAAATTAAGTTAATTTTTAAGTGAATAGTATAAATTTGATTGTTTAATTCCTATTTAAAATGTTGTATATTAAATTTACATTTATTTGAAGGGAAAGGAAGTTATAAAAAGTATTGATTTGGATATTTCTAAAGAAGCAGGAAACGTTGGGGGGGAGGGGAGCGAATTCCAGGGAATTGATGAGCCAGTTACGATGAATTTATCGTATCACTAGCTGTATGGATAGGGGGGTACAGTATCGATAGTCCTAAGACTCCTTTAAATCTGAAGCTCATAAAATATTTTAAAACATAATATTTTATAACTTCATACATTTAGCACACTTCTTAAAAAAAAAAAAAAAAGATAATCAACGAATGTGCTGATACAAAAAGAAAAAATATGACATCTGGTGTGAAGTGATACATACTGTAACCATCCAAAATAATCGGTTACATTTATTTTGTGTTGAATTCAAAACCGAATAATTGTCCAGTCAAAAAATAAAAATACAATAAAATAACTGGAAGGGAAATGCAACTGATCAACATTGTTACCTTTTCTGTTTTACGAGGTATACTGCATCGATACCAACGTATCAACGAGGTATACGGACATTGTCGCGTTTCCGAAGAACGGACGGACAGCGCTCATAGTGGATCCTACTGTAAGGTATGAAAATAATAACTTCGATCAATCAGGTGAAGTAGAAAGGGAGAAAATGGATATTTATGAAAAATAAACCCCTCGAAATTCCGCAAGACATTCGGAAATATAGATTTCTCCGTGAAAGGATTATGGTTTGGGTCTCGCGGAGTCATCCCGGAAATAACAAGGAGCTTCTTAGAGGATATTGGCGTGGAAGTGAGGGTTATCGCGACAGTGGCCTAAAATGTAATATTGGACTGTCTGGGAACTATCCACCACCACATACATGGTGCATAGGATGGACTAATGCAATTTACAGTTATGAAATATGTAGCAAGTTATTTTATTCCTGATTCTATGTGCAAATATGTATATGAATGTGTGGTGGGTAAGAGTAATATTATTTGTAGAAATAGCGAAGGAAAAAAAAATAATAAAAGGGAAAGGAAATAAGAAGAACGAGACATGTGAATATTAGGGGTGAAATAAAATAAAAATGAAAGAATGAAGTGAAATAGGAAAAGAAAGGGGAAAAAATATGATAAATGAAAAATAAAAAGGAAAGAAATTTATTATTATTATTTTTTTTTAGTTTGTCTAGTATTTAGTATTAAGTATTATATTCTAGAATTATAACCGAATTATAAATATTATTAAAGAAATGAAAATTTAAATATAGTTTTGAAATTAATAATTTTTTTTTCAAAAATTATTTACAAAGGCATTACCATAGTTATTAAAGGCATTACCATTGTTATTGTCTAAATTTTGGGTATGGGCAATAATAACCATAGCAGTTTTTTGCCCTTAAAAAACAATCAACAACATTACCATAGTTAAAATATTTCAATGTTATCGATAAACTGGTTTAATACCAAATGCTGTGTGTGTATATCTTTCATATAATTATGAAAATTTTTCATACATTATTATATAACTTGTATTAATAATTAAATTTATATGTAATAGAATCAGATATGTGGAAATTGGATTTTCAATGTAAAGAATAAAATTCATTTGATGAGATTATGTAGTTTACTAGTAGTGAGTAGTGATTGAATAGAAGATTAAGAAAGCAGGGAATGTGAAGAGAGGGAAGTTTCCAAAGGAAGAAGAGGCACTTTTAGTCCAGAAGAGAACCAAGAAACATATTTAATTGTGCACTTAAAGTTGTTGCTAAGAATATAATTTGGCCCAAAGGCAACATTATGAAGAAGCTGCTTGAAGAAAAGTTACAAAAACTTTGAACTTGAAAATTGATGTATTACATATCATATTTTTTTCTTAAATCAGAGTTGGGGTTCCCGAACAAATATCCCAAAAATATCAAAATAACATTCATTTTTTATAAATACTACTTTAGTGCAGGTGTTTGTAAACAATTAGCAATAAAACATATGTTCTAAATTAATATATATCTATACTATTATATAAAAGGACAAGCCATTTTTCGTTCGTGATCATTAACCACGAAAACTACTGAACCAATCTTTACCAAATCTTAACTACATCATCTTCATAGTTGAAGGAAGGTTTAGCAATAAGAAAATTTACATATGTTCTATGAAATTGTTGCTAAAAAGCGATAAATACGTGGTACGCAGTGAATTTTAAATATAAAATTGATCGATATGTGGCGAGTGCCATTTAAAAGAGGTTATAACGGTACAGTTTTATGTAGAGCTAGAAATTGATAATAAAATTGGCTTAATTAAAATAAATTGTTATAAAAATATATATAAATATTTCAATGATTTCAAGTTAATTTTGATGTTTCAGGTTTATTCAATAAATCGTACCATTGGTTGTGTGAAAGAGCAGTAATTTTACATACAAATACTATAGCAGAGAATATTAATAACATTATTATTGAAAAAGTAAATTGTGACAGCCGAGAATATTTCTATTGATAGGGTTGTAAGCACAGATAATGAAGTCCATTATCCGCCAGAGTTTCTTCCTAAAAAGTCTCTGCCAATCTGAATTACCAACTCATAGATTAGAAGTAATGATTAACTATCCAATAATGATTTTAAGTAATTTCAACCATGTAATCATTGCAATAATACCGGGTTAAAAATTACAGCTTTCGGTGAAAATATGTAGAAATATTGTGAGAAAATAATTCTGAACAGCATGATAAGATTCTTATTGTTTACAAATAAAACTTCTATTATTAGTTAAACCTATCTAAGTTCTTTACTTATATGACCGAGCGAGGCCGCGACTGGGGATGCTAGTTTTTTAATATAATAAGTAATTATGTTTTTTTGTTGTTTTTTTTAAATCAATATATGTAATTGGTTCTTAAGATTCCCTCAGATAATTCATAACAAACATAATAATATTTTAGAGATGTAGGTTGTTGGGGTAGGCAGTCATAAATATATTGAAATTAAAAATAATATTTTAATTTATAATACCGACGTTTCGACTTGCATTGCCTTAATCAGGGTTTCAGAGTGGAAATCAGAAGCGTCGGTATTATAAATTAAAATATCATTTTTAATTTCAATATATTTATGACTGCCTACCTCTGAAATATTTCATTTCATATTTCATTTATATTTATTTTAATTTGCACCATTACAATACGTTGTAGTTCAAAAAAGTAAGTTCAGTAAAAGTACACGGTCACCATTTGTCATCTTCAGTTTCGCTCTCTCTTTCCGCGTTGTTGGTGTGATGTGACATTAGCTATTTATTGCGATTGATTTTTAATAGAAAATGTGTATTATTGAAATTTTAGATATCACACTTTTGTTATGTCACATCTATCTGTTATGTACTTAAAATGTATCGATGGTTAAACCTGGTCGACGACTCTTCGAAACCATTAGTCCAAGAGCCGGCAGGAAAATAATGAAATGAAAATAAACCTTATTCTGGGACTTGCTGTCCCCAAAGAATAAAAATAATGCACAATTAAAAGTACAATTGTCTGGCCTATTATTTACAAATTAGGTGCTTCAGTAATTGAATGGCTCCGCCGAAAAATGTTCTAAGCGACAAACAAAATTTTGATTAATCAGTGAAAGAAAATCATAATTTAAAGGTCTTGTTAGTTTTGTAAGTTAGATTTTTTTTTCACCTTGTAATTTGTTATGTTTACATGTATAATACATAATGGATTGCTATATCATACTATGATGTATTATTTATAATACATTAAAAAAACTATAAAATTGTCGCTTCAAAATTTTGTCGCTTAGAACGTTTTTCGGCGGACCCATTCAATTACAGCATACATTTTTTACAGAAATTTTACCTATACATAATATCATGTGATATTAAAGTAAATAGACTAATTTAGTTACATTTTTAATTTTTGTTCTTGATCACGTTTCCCTTAAAGTAAAGCAAAAGTGAAGAGAGAAAAAAAAAGAATGTAGATTATGTTGTTGATTAAAAATATTTACAACCAAATGCGAGATGTTTGAGTTTCTCCCCCTCCCTTCCCTTGTTTTTTAAATGTTTGAATGGTGTCGTAAAATGTAAGAATACACTTACAAAAAAAAAAAAAAAAAAAAAAAAAAAAAAAAAAAAAAAAAAAAAAAAAACTTGTTAAATAAATATAATTTAAGAAACAAAAGAAACTTAAATAATTTTTACAAATTATTTGATTATTTTATTATGAGCTAATAATACGAGTTGGTACTTCTAACTATTGAGAGGCATAGCAACCCGGGTACTAGAGGAGTTCCGTTAATCCTGGAGTAGACCACAGCAGTTGGTACGACTGCGGGTGACAGTTGCGGTTCCATAGCCACTAAGTAATCAGTAAATAGTACTCTCAAGTACTTTCCCTGACTCTTTTAACAATGGTTTTATTATTTGTAAAATCATTAATAAAAGTTTATTTAAGCCTTCTTACCCTACCTCGACCCTTCGTATGAAATTAAAGACTTCCTATCCTCCCACATCCTTTAGTTCACGTATCGGTTATCAGTAGGGCTATAACTTAGGACTGTTTCGTAAGCGGATTCTTATATGGTTTGGATGGAGATTTCAGCTGTGGAATTTTGATGTTTTTTTCCACAAGCACGTCTCCAGCCCCTTCGCGCGCCCAGAATACCTTTTATCGATTTTAACCTTTTTCCGGTTTATTTCAGTGTTTTAGAATAGAATAGAATAGAAAAGAAAATTTATTCTGGGACAAAGTCCCTTAAGAATAATTGTTACATGATAGACCATAAGTTATATCTGGCCTAGAGATTATAAATTAGATAACAAAATAAGATAATTAAAAGTAAATACAATTTTACAAAAAAAAATAAGTAATAAAATGAAAAAAAAAAAAATCTATACGCATATATAAACACATACACACTACATACATACATAAACTATGTTTACAATCAGTAAAAGAAAAAAAATATTATATAAGGAATTGACTAAATAATAGTTTTCTGATGTTAAACCGAGTAAAGGATGAAGAAACAAAATTATGATGAAAAATACAACAGAAAATTATTTCAATGGTAAAGAAAACATTATCATATGAGGATTTTTTAAACAGCTAAACTTTTAGTTATGATATTCTTGGGTGAAATTCATTAAAGCATCTATATAATTAGATAGCATCCGACTGGAGGGAGGAAAGGTGGTGGAAGAGGAGTGTTTTAAAAGTTCCGAGGGAGGATGCATTACGAAGGAAGAAAAAAAATCCAAAGAATAGGGGAGCGGGCAAGAAAGGAACGTTGGAAAGCAGTAGTTCTGTAGGATGGAGTGTAGAGATCAGAGAAACGGGACCTTGTATGCAATGATTGGATTGAGGGCTTGAAATGTAGGATATTGTGAATAAACGGAGGGTGATGTGTGTTTAATAACTTGGAAGAGGAATGTAGCAAGGAAGTAATCTCTACGGAAGGAAGGGGAAAGCCAATTTAACTCGGTGTAAAGATGGGACACATGAGAGCGTCTCAAGGTTCCAAAAACAAATCTTATGAAGCAGTTCATGAAACGCTTTAATCTATCTTCAAGAATCATCGAGAGCCTACCATCAATCACACATTCATAGTCAATTGGGGGAATATGAGGGAGGATACTAAGAGTTTACGTGTAGATAGAGGAAGTAGGTGTCGGGAACGGTGGAATAATTTTAGGATGCCAATCGATCGTCGAGAGATTTGAGCAATGTAGCAATAGACGCTACTTTTCGAAGGGAAATGCTATTCTTCATTTACGGAGAAACTCTGAATCCCTGTTCAAAGTAATATTAACTTCTATTTATCTTCTGATATTAACATACGAAATGAGAAAATAATGAAGTGGAAATAAGAAAATATCAAAATATAAGACCCTAAATCAATGTTGAATTATCATTATTTTAAATCAGAATTAATATAATGCTAAACCACCAGTAATGTCAAGTCCTGATAAACTTTCTGAAGTCAGGAAAGTGTAAACGACAAATAATATAACAAATTATAAATATATAAAACACAGTATCCTTGTTGAAAGTTATGATGTTAATTTCTGCTATATTTTCTCCAGGAAAATGGAAATAAGAAAATATGAAACCTGTGATATAATTTCTTACATTTATTTTAAGATAAATGTGTTTTATTGAATTAATAATACAATTTATCTTACTTTAGGGCAATAAGTATTATGGAGGACAAAGTATCCATTCACAAAATATGTATACTGAAATTTTCTCGCTTAAATTGATCCAACAAATAAAAGTATATAAAACACCAAATACATGTAAAAATTAATCTTCTTACCTTTTTTAACACTTTTCAAATTAGAGAAGAGGAAATAAGAAAACATAAATATATAAAACACTAAATCCTTCACAAACCCATGTTGTTAACTTCTGTTTCACCTGCAAACTCGAAGTGAAGCGTAAGGATCGAACTGGTTGGTGTCTAGTCAGGTAGGTTTCGTGGAGACGCGCTTGTTGCACTGGCACCAAACTAATATTTAGAGAAAAAACATTTCAAGATTAAACTTACGTGTACAAATTTGAACTAAAAAGTTATTTATTTTTATTACTTCGAAACAAAGAGAATTAAGTGTCAATCAACGATATTATCGATACTTACGAGTATATAACTATTCACAATTTATGATCCGTTTTTTTTGGAGCCGGTGACACCGTAAAAGGGTAGTTGAATCCTGGCTTTGAATGGCACGATTCAGCTTTTTGGCGGTGATGCAATAGCGGGGAAATCTTTACAATTACCATTTCTGTTTGTTTTGGTTCGCATCGAATCCGGAAAAAACTGCTCATTAATTGTGAATAGGTATATAGGTATCGCTAATTTCGCTTATTGTCATTTAATTCTCTTTGTTTCGAAGTAATTAAAATATTATTTTTTAAGGGTTTAAAAAAAAATATTTTTTTTGTGGTATCATCTCTGAATTATACCCTACCGATCAAAAAACGAACCATCAAAATCGATTCATAATTGACGGAGTAATCGCGTAACAATCATACAAAACAAACAAAAAAACCCCAAAAAAAACAGACGAATTGAGAACCTCCTCTTCTTTGAAGCCAGTTGTAAATATACAATTTTACTGGACTAATAAGTTTACATAGATATTTTTGGCTACTATTTATATATAGAAATATTGGCCACAGTAACACTGTATTGTACTTGGCTTTTATTGAACTAACTCACCTTTAAAATTGATCATTATGAAGTTTGGTGTATAAGTCTTGTTTAGGACAGTATCTGGCACTTTTTGAGAAAATTTGAAAGCCCGTAAGCTACATAGCTTACTTCTAGTCAAGGTAACTAGAACAAGACGCTAGTGCTCAAGAGGTGGATGCGCAGTGGATTGCCGGTCAGATGACGTCACGCGGACCGACGTCATCGTCGGTCCACGTCCAGTCGTAACTAGAACAAGACGCTAGTGCTCACGAGGTGGATGCGCAGTGGATTGCCGGTCAGATGACGTCACGTGGACCAGGATCTCTTTTACCTAGTTCTTCTGCCAGAGAAATAGGTAAAAAAGAACTATTGACTTTTCGAATAGGCTTTATGGTTTCAATTCGAAGTTTACAGGGCTTATTCAAGAGTTAGAACCCGGAGGTTATTAATATTTATTAGCAGCAAAGTGAAATCAAGATGTTTTGGAATCGTAGTTTTCTCTAATTTGAGGATTTGGAAAATTTTACGACCACCCCCTCCCCACAGCGGTGACACATCGAATAAAATATCTGTTATTCAGCAAACGTGCATGTGATACCTACATTAAAAACAGATAATTGTATTGCTGAGCAATGTGAAACGTTAAGTGTTGAAGTTCTTAAAAAAATTGACTAGGTAGAACCAGTACAAGATTGTGAAACTTCAGACTTGAGAGGTCAAGTTGGAAATGAACGATGCCCATAATGAAGAATTTATTTCTATTGCAGAATCACTGGTTGATCAGTTGACTGAAATCACTAATAACAAACTAGTTTATCCCAAAGAGAATACAGATTTACTAAAAATGTTAGCTGGTTATGTAGCATACCGTGTTAATAAAAAAGTCCTTAAGACTGATTTTCAACTTAATGAAAAAACTGTAAACTCAAACAGTTCTGACTGGGTTTCGGTTTTGTCAAGAGGTGCCCTCATAAATCCGTCATCAAAATGGTGAAGCATTGTTTTAGAATTTGAATAAGACTTTCAAGGATTTCACGGAAATGGCTTGAATAACAGTCCTCAAGTGATGAAGAAGCTGATCGGTATAATAAAAGGAAAGTTAAGTGAAGTGGACGATTTTGCTATTGCAACATATGTCATAACTCGATCCTTTACAAGAATGAAAGAACTAAACAAGAAAAAAGAACTGAAAAGAGCAATGAAGAAAGATGAAACTTCTGACACTGCACGAAAAAAATCAAAGAACATGAAAAAAAATAAAGAGTTAATTACCGATTCTCATTTTCTAATTATTTAACCCCTGAACTTTTTTAAAATACAGTTTTGTTGGGACGTTTCACTGAATGAAGACAAATTGAGTTCGATTGTACTTGTAATACCGTTTAAAGATATTAAAATTAATTATTATAAGTAGTTCTTCAGTAGTAAATTAACTTAGCCAACAAAACTTAATAAAATAATTAAATTCAAAATAAATTGCTTGGGATGTAAGTCAGTGTTATTGAGAATAATATTAGTTTGAGTACTGTAACACGAATTGCCAACCATAAGCTTGATATAATCGATGTGGCCGGCTTGGTGCAGATGACGTCACGGCCTCACACCCAGATGCGCGTGAGCCCTACTGTCTTGTTCTAGTTACCGTGCTTTTAGTCATCAATTGACGTAACCATGATGGTATAGAAGGATAAATACAATTAGAACTTGTGAATTAATTGGCACTTCTATTGGAATCCTTTTTATTTGAAAACTAGTTTGTAGTTATGAAATAATGAACAGTACTAGTTGTTTGTTTTCAAGGGCAAACAAGTTATGAATGTTTAACATTCGAAACAATTTTTCGAATAAAAATAATTCCAATAGAAGATGCAATTTAATCATCAATACAAATTAAATTGTTGCAAATTTAGACTTGTTTAATTTTAAAATTATATATTTTTCTGTAACACCAAGTGATAAACAGATATTTTGATGAAACGTAAAAAAGGTCACAATTTTTGACTCTTTGGTGCTACCAATTAGCGTGGGATGGCGCTACAAGTTCCAACAAGTAACTTGGATTTTAGTAAACAAGTACAAGATTAACAACATAACAACTACAACCTACCCTTTGCCCGGCGAACCCTTATTTCAACAGATTTATTGGACCATTTCAGCGATGAGCTCAATTGAAAACGGTAACAATACAAGACAAGAGTTCGAAGCTTCCAATAAATTACAGAAGATTTATTTACATGACAGTTAATTAGACCCATTTTGACATACGGAGTTGAACTTTGGGGCTTCACTAAACCTTCCGATTCCGATTCTTCTCTTATCCAGTCCTCACAATCTAAAATCCTCTATCTTATTGTTTTACAAACAAACTTATCCATAAAGATTTTATACTATATACCCACGGGAATCCACTAGTCTTCCAACTTGCATCGCACTCAATTCCTGATAATCCTCTGAGGCCTCTGAAAAGAAGATGGCCAAGAGACCTCCTAATTTAGAACTATTGAAGTGTTTCTTGTGAGTAGTTCTTTTCATGTTATTGACACGTCATAGTAATAATTTTCCTCAAATTTACTTGTTGTATATAATGTATACAGTAAATATCAATTATTAGATGTTTTTTTAATATTAGATTCAGCCTACTGATATAATTTGTTCGTTAACATTTTGAAGGTAAATACATTTTTTTCTTCAAGTCATTATAATAATTATTAGGTTGATATTGTTAATTATTTTAATCAGAATCATCATAATTGGAGTATGTAAAACAGTACCATGCGGTAGCTCGTTCCACTCGACAAAACAGCTGACGTCTTCAGACCTCATGTTCTGTCGGCTCTTCATCTTCATCCCATTGTAAGAACAACTTTGATAGACATTGTTGAACAAAGTTCTCGTCCCGTAACTTTAAACTCCTTTCGCGTGATGACATTTTGCCTAATGAAAACTTTCCTTATTCTAAACTATAGGAGAGAAAAAACATAATAGATAAAGTTGTTTAAAGTCTAGTAAAACTTTTGTAGAGATTTTGTTTATAACTACTTCTTTTTTTTATCTCTGTATTTGTTTCATTACTTTTTAAATACAGTTATAATAATTAAAGATTTCAAGGTTACATAAAACCGATATTGCTCATTAAATGCGATAACACGTAATAACTAAAAAAAACAACAAAAAAAGAAACTCATTGTTCGGAATTGGAATAATAATAATAAAAAAATTACTAATGAACTCTGTAATTCGATACTGATAACATCTGCAATTTGTAAGTCTAGACCTAACACAATCCCATTTACGTCTCGGACTGCCACTCTTGTTTTCGATTAAATAAGTTATTGTTAAAACATACGAGAATTCAACAAATTACTGTTAAATAGACAACTGCATTATACCCAAACATTTAACTTTAAAAACATATTTTCTTCTTGTTTCCAATATAATTAATTACTTTTTCAGTTGAAACTTTTTACACTTGGTTAATATTACATTGATTCATAGTTAGCCTAGTCAATCGCTGTTCCTAACGAATTGTTTCGGAACATTTCTTTCTTCTTTTTTTTTCATTATTTATTTATTGATATTAAATGGATACATATACGGTATAAATAATACTGTAAAACATATATACATCAAGTAAATGTATTGATAACGATTACAATACCACGTCAAAACTTGAAAGCAAAACTTAGCACTTAAATAAAAATTGTACACTAGAAGGTCTCTACGCCATCTTATTTTCAGATGTCTCGAGTGGGAAGCAAGTTGTAAAATTAGTGGATTTGAGATGTTATGGAGCTTACTAAGTTTATTGGTGACAACAAAAAAAAGGGTATTAAGGATTTTTCGAAGGATTTTCGATTGCAAGGATTAATTATGAGATGAATTGGATGGTTTAGTAGAGCCCCAAAGCTCAACTCCATACGTCCAAATAGGAATAATCACAGTCATGTATACGATTATTTTGTAATTGATTGGGAACTTCGAACGTTTGTCTAGTAAATGTTGAAGTAGTCTCTAAGTTTCGGAACTTAATTGTAGAAAATACTTTCTCAAAAGTTTTATATGTTTTTAGCTCAGTTAATTTATGCAAAAAACAAAAGACTAAGTTCGCAAAAATGCATGTATCTACTATTTTTCATTGTGTTGTTAGGACTCTAAGGGTAGTTTGAGTCAAATTATGCATCCTCAAAACCTACTGTGATTTTTGTTGTAGTCATACACTGTTAAAACCAGCCATACAATTTTTTTCCCCCTCAAATCCGATTTTCCAAACTTCTCCTATTTCTATGAAAACTATTTGGCCTACAGGCTCGGATCAGGTATCAAGTTAAAGCTAGTTAAATTTCCTTCAAATTCTTTTATATTTTATGTTTGTACCTAACGACTTGTCTCCACATTAATTTTAGTTGTATTTTTGCTATGTTCACATGTTTTTACTAACTGTATGTGTTATCTTCTCATTACTTTCGTTTTTTTTTAAATCTTCTTTATTTTAGATTTCTTTTAGGCCATACGCGTTTATTAAGTAAAATGTTGATGTGTTACGTTTATTCACTTTTCATTCAAATTTAATTTTCTCTTTTCCGATTTTTTTCCTATTTCTGAGAAAATAATTTGGGCTATAGATACAGTTTAGGTATCAAATTAAAACCTTCTAAATTTGTTTTAAATTCTTTTCTGAAAACATTTTTGTAAAGCCAGTATATGCGACTGAGAACTTGACATTTGTAGAAAAATTCCAAATTTTATGAAAAATCACCATTTTCCGAAGAGTCCCTTTTGCCCACGGACCTGCAATTGGTCTTAAATAGTCATAAATTTAGTGCTCTTTGATATTTTAAGCATTGTTATGTCAAGCATAATTATATACTTTATAAATAATGAAATAATGAGTTTTTCAGTGTTGCAAACTTGGATTTTAACTACCCTTAAGGATCCTAATTTCATATTAAAAAATGATAGATGCATGCTTTTGCGAACTTCTAAGTATAAATCGACTAGAATATTTGTGCATTGTTGAATCAAACTTTAAAAATTTGCTGCCTGGTTACAGGTAACCTGATTAATTTTTTTTATATTTCAGGTTAGCACCTACCAAAGTTGTCTCCACATTATTTTTAGTTGTCTTTTTAATACGTTCACGTATTTTTTCTCTTTCAGATTTTAATTCACACCTGTTATTAGGGTAACAATCTGTGAATGTGATGTGAAATTGAATACTACAGGCCTTGTATGCGTGTGGGAGACTAGCACTCAATAGTACCTCCTCCTGGCATGGATTAAAGAAATTTATTTGAGCAAATCTCTCATCCAGCTTCTTTTAAGCCTTCTGAGAGTATTTCCAGGTATGTCAGTCGTGGCGATGTCATTAATGAGTATGTTGTTATGTCCATGAAGTCTGTCATGAAACCGTCTATAAAGGTCATGTATATGTTCCTTTACTGTGGGTATTTCTAAATCAGTGTGAAGTGTGTGGTTTGAAACGTACCAAGGTGATTTCGTGATTAGTCTGAGTAATTTTGGTTGAAATATTTGTATTTTTTTAAGGTGTGTATTTTTTGCAGTCCCGTATATTTGTGTGGCTATGTCCATATGGGTTTAAGTAAATAAGTGTATGTATTCAGTCGTAGTCGGAGTTTTAATGTCGACCGTTTATGAAGCATTGGATACAGAAGTTTTAATCTGTCGGTTAGACTGAGACGTTTTTGTTTTACGTGTGGGACCCAGGTCATTCTTCTATCAAATGTAAGTCCTAAGTAATGAATTTCGTTTGTTTGTGGTATGGGTTGATTGTCGATGAAGACAGGTGGACAAGAGTCTTGTCTGAGTGTAAAGGTTATGTGCTGTGATTTGGTGTAATTTAGTTTTATTTTCACTTGAGTCACTTGAGGTACGCATGATGATTACTTCACGTTTATTTAATAAAATAAAGTGACCCTGCCCACGCGAGCTCTTGATGTATCCCACCTCCTTTACCTGGAGAGAATCAATTCCTTTAGTACCACTCCATCCCACCTTATTTCTTCCCTTACTAGGTCCGTATATCATTCCTTCCTAGTCAATCACCTAAAGAATAGTATTATTGATTTAGAGTAATATACATGGTCCCAGCGTTGTTAAATTAAACGCTGAACCGTTTAATTTAGCTTAGTTAGTACTTGTTTTATGAACTTAGGCAAAAGAGCAACATCTCTTGGTACGTCTAGAGTTCATAATATTGAGAAGAATTTAGTGCTTATAAGTGGAGAATGGTGGCGTAGCAGAATTCAAGGGTTTTACTTCAGGTTTAACGAGGCCGAAGTTATGTTCATTGAAGTTGGCCAACTCGGGTGAACAGGGCAGCTTGCCAGGATGATAAACAATATGGTACCGAAGAAACTGCTAACTGAAAAAAGACGTGTTGGAAGACCAAACCACAACTGCGATGAAAAGATTGCGTGAACAACGATGCAAAAGACCTTGGAAAGAATGGACCTTAGAAATTGGATGGTAGCTGCTCAAAATAGAGGAACGAATGCGGAATTAGATAGATATCTCGGAAGCTACGTATCATTCAAATGTGCAGTACATAATCAAAGGATACAATCTTTTCTTTAAAAAACTTTTCTAGACAACATGTTCGTTTTTTTTTGTATGCTGAATATGCAAATAAATAAATGCGTTTCAAGTTTGCTGCCTTGTAGAAAGCGGCATAACGAAAGCGAAAAAAATCTTCAAAACTTTTAGCTTATAAATGAAAAATTATGGATTTTTCGAAATAATAGATTGATTTTTTTTTTTTTTTTTTTTTTTTTTAATTGAATAATTACAAACTGCCTAATACAAAGCCAATGATTAATATGGATGACAAACCATACATACGATATGTATAACGAAATTAAAAAATGAAGTAAAAAGAAAATTTAAAAAAACAGCTTCTAACTATAAGGATTGATGAATTAATTGCCGCTTCTATTGGAATGATTTTATTAGAACACTAGTTTTGAATGCTTAACATTCATCTTCAGTTCTAAAACATACAAAATTTTCAAAAAGTATCAGCTCTACGGATTATATATACTAAAGTTTTTAAAAATGTAATATTGGAACAACCGAGGACATCTAACAGATATCTGGAAGATCTGAATAGTGAAATGGGAAAGGTTAAATGTTTTGGGATTTTACCTTAAGCTTTCCCCTATGACTAATTGAATTTTTCCGTCCCTATTGCAAACAAAGTTAAAATGCTAAAAAAATAATTCCAATATAAGTGGCTATTAATTCATTAATCCTAATTGTATTGATCCTTTTATACCATCATGCGTAACTCAGGTGAGCCTCTAACTATACGATAAATAAGAAAAAATAAAATAAATGATAATATAAAATAAATTAGCATAACAACCTTAGAAATTAATAAACAGAAATCGAGAAAGAAAAAAAAAAAATCTTTAATTCTATTATTCTGTTTACAAGCATCCCGAGGAAACCCTTCGGGTTTTGGGATGGGTTCGGGTTTTGAGATGAGTACAAGCTTATTTCACTACTATGCATGACAAGCCAAGATCAAAGAGATCCCAGCACTGCTCTCAGCTGCATCACTAGCAGAATCCATTAGAGATGGAGAGACTACGATTTAACTATGGCTATTTTAACTATGGTTGCCTATTTTTAATAGCCCTAATCTGTTAGTTGGATTATAAGGATGTGTGACACTAGATAATTGTGTAGGGTTTTGTTGAATATATCTGTGGCACCTGTGCATAGTGGGCTAAGTGTGAAAATTGCGAATTTAAGAAAACTGAATTCAATCTTTTGAGATTTTTTCAAAAATTGTCCAGTTAAAAATATTCAAATGTATTGGGCTTAAACTGATAATAGTACATTTCTATTTATGTTGGTGAGGTATGTTTCAGTTCTTGCCAATATTCTAAGATTTAATACCAATCGTTCCAAAAAAATCGAACTCTTAGCCAGCATTACACTAATCGATTTTGTGTGAAATGGACTAAGTGATTAATGTTAACGTGATTGACCTCTGAAAGCCAAGTGCTTCACTAATTTTCAGATTTGAGAAAAATTAGGTGTACATTAAATAATATTTTTCCTTTTTCAAAAATTTATTTTTGAATTTTTTATATATATTTTTTTTACATAATAGAAAATAAAATAACGAACACAGCATGCCTAAAGAAAAAATAATTATTTTATTCGTAGTATTTAAAACCCTGAAAAAAAAAAATAATCACCTATAATTTTCTTTCATTCGCCTTCTTCATCAACTAAATCTGGGTACACATCATGCTTAGATGTAGATTTCAGTTCTTCATAGAATTATCTAAATGTTGGACTTATGTAGGGAAAAAGATCTAACTGATCTTTCTTGTTTTCTGCCGCTACCCGAGGTGATTCAACATATTTGATTGATGGCTCTAATTTTTGTAGTCTGTCCTTTGTCAAAAAACTCACTGTTTTAAAATTAATATTTATATCGAGAGTCAATTTGTGGTAGAGAACACCGCAGCTATCTTTTTCTTTATCTTGTGCCTTTTTCTTTATCTTTTTTTCTATGAACTAAGGCGGTTTTTAAAAGGGACGAAAAATTTTAATCGTGAAAAATTGTGGGGCTTAGTAAGCTTGACTCGCTTTACACAAGTAAAAGTTCAAGATTGGAGTATCAGCCCACGATTCACAAAGGAATATCCTTCAGTGCAATGGACGGAACACTTAGCCCGTTAGACAAAAGAAAAGAGAAACAAGTTACGATTCTGGTGATCTAGATAGCTCGAAATTTACAAAATTCGACTTAGCCCACTATGCACAGGTGCCACACATATAACATGGAAAATTTCCAATATTACGAAGGACTTCAGATTGAAAGGATTGAATACAGATTAAAGCAGTCAGAATATGCTATAAAATACAATTTAAAAAAATTCATTTACTAACGAACTATGTCGTCTCTAGAGCGCGATTATAACAGAGACAGCTGTTAAATGCAGAAGGTGTTTCCATAATTATCCGTTTATTTCCTTCCGTCTTAACAGGACATTAAATTTTATAGAGCTCTCTTGTAGAAAATTAATTGCACTATCATCTGGTGGAAGAGAGACCCTTCTTCACCGATCTCAACATCGTTCTTCGTCTCAATGGGGATTATAATGGTTTCATTGATTCGTAATCTTTAGTTATTTACTGTAGCAATCTTGGTAGTTCATCATTAATAGTGGTACGGTAATAAAGGTACTTGTATCAACGTCCATACCGGCCGATCTGCATTGCACCTGCGAATTCGATTCCGACGCTTCACTTATAGTTTCACATTTACCGAAAGTATTTTCCTATAACCTCTCACGTAAACATCCACTTCTACAGTTTCAACTTGGATTGTGTAGTTTAGTGTGTTATGTTAATATTTCGTCTTCTCAATTGTATAAAGGTGAAACAGAAGTTAATAACATGAGTTTCGGCAAGGATTTAGTGTTTTATGAAGTCCTCGTCAAAAGTATCGCAACACTTGGAAATATTTGAATTTTATAAAAACGTATTTTTTTCATAATAAATTCTATAATAAACATTCTTAAACTAAAAATAAACATTTTTTATTCAAAGAAATTACAATATTTCTTCCAAAAAACAAAAAAATGTAGAAAACTTAATTTTTTTAAATTTTCATTTTTTACAATTTTAACTTTTAACTTTTCAATTTATATTTAATAAGACATATTGCCCCCTTTGGCTTGAATGACTGCTTCCTCTAGTCTTGGCAAACTTGTAAATATGAAAAAGTAATATAAAATTTCATCGTTTTTTATTAACAGCGAAAAACATTGATGTGCCTAATCCTTAATGTCTCACGTTTAATGAATAATATTAATATGAATATAAACCAAGTATGGATTAAGGTAAAAACCAGGAAAATCTCGAGAATTATGGGTGTTGTAGTGCTTTTGACGGGGAGTTTATATTGATGTTTTCTTATTCCCTCTTCCCTAATGTTTGTAGCAGAAGTTAACGTGATTAGTTTTCACATGGATTTTTGGTTATATTTATTTATGATTTGTTAGTTCTATTCCCTTTATGTGAAAAATGTTCAGATTACATATAGTGTGAATTCGTTCTTTCCCGCCCATATTACTTATTGCCCTATGCTGAGACAGATTGTAATATTAAGTCAATAAAACGCTTCGATCTTTCCACTTCCCTAAAGGGGAAAAAATTTAGCTGAAACAACTAACGTTCAACATGGATTGTGTGTTTTATGTATTTATAATTTATTATAATTTCCTGACGTGAAGACGTTTATTTGAAGTTATGGTTACTCGTTATTTAGTACTGTTGATATGTGATTTACTACATCACTCATTCAATATTGATTTAGTTCTTATATTTTCTTATTTTTACAGGTTGGTTGGTGCTGTTTAAGGGCGTAAAAACATGGGTAATCATCAACGCCCGCTAATTACTATAATGTTGGTATATATATATATATATATATATATATATATATATATATATATATATATATATATATATATATATCAGAGTTGGGCAAAAAGTAGTTATAACTATTAACTACCAACTACAACTACTTTGGTTTGATTGTAGTTACAATTACTAACTACAAATGTAGTTGGTAGTTAACAGTAGGCAACTACATTTTTTGTAACTAGTAGTTAGTAGTTAAACTTTTCCAACTACCAACAACAAGTTAAAAAATGTAGTTGGATGATCTTAACTATTAACTACAAAATATAGTTGGTAATTGCAATTATTTAACTTCTAACTACTGATGATCGTACTAATAATTTCGAGTATATATTCCTAACAATAAGTCAGTCTTATTGGGGTTGCAATAATTTTAAAAGGGGAGGGGGACAAGCTTTTGTAAACAGTTCTTATATCCACCCCACCAGAAATAGTCAACGATATTGGTAAATTACCTGTTAACAATAAAGGGTTCAGATTTTATCACTTGTTATAAATCAATAACATAACGAGGTAGCTTTTCTCCACATGTAAAAAATACTTTGTGAAAAATTGTTAATAACTGCTTCAAATGAAGAAGAAAAAATATTAAACATCGCAATCAATTTACAAATGACTCTAAGGATTTCGTTATCGCATGATGGTTGATTGTCGAAAATTTCGGTTCTGGTACAATAGGCCTTATTGGAAAAAAAAATAATAGAGCATGAGCTTCATTGTTTATTTTTTATACTGATTTATTTCCATTTTTTACATTAACAAATTTGTTGGTTTAAATGTTACAATACAAATATTTATAAGTGTAACTCACTATTTTCACTGATCGAGTGGCTTAGATAAAAAAATATATATTTAAAAAACTACCTTTTTAGTTAACTACTTTTTCAGTTAACTACCGACTAGTAGTTAGTAGTTAAAATTATTAACTATTTCTTTTAACAAGTAGTTGGTAGTTAAGATAACTAACTATTTCACCTGTAGTTGCAAAAAGTAGTTGATCATTTTTAACTACTAACTACTAGTTTTATAGTTGCTCCTAGCAACTACATAACTTGTAGTTAATAGTTAAAAAAGTATTTAACTACCACAATTAGTTAACTACTTCCCCACTCTGATATATATATATATATATATATATATATATATATATATATATATATATATATATATATATATATATATATATATATATATATATATATGAAGAAAAAAATTAAATTAGGTAATCTATCTACGGTTCATTTAGGAATTTCTAATTATTCTAATTATTTCCTTATTTCTCACTCTAATATGTGAAGGTGTTCTTTAATTTATTTTCTGTTTCACTCTATGTGCTGTTTAGTTTGAGGTTCTTTATTTATTTATTTTCTTATTCACTTTATTTATTATATTATGTATTATGAGGTTACTTATTTATTTTATTATTTTTGCCATTGTGTATACAGTAGAAACTCGATAATTCGTCATGAGAGGAGGAGAAGGGTGACGAAATAACGGAAATGACGAATTATAGAATTTTGTTGGTAAAGTAACAAAAAAAAATTTTAAACTATATAATTATAATTTTTTTTGCAATTTATTGAATGTAAAAACGAACAGATGAACATTTTACACATTGGACTTGAGTGAAAATGATAAAAAAACACAAAAAAAGCTAAACACTTGCCGCATCCCATTAAGTGTGAAATATCTGATACACATTGCTGCTCCAAACCACTCAATGCACTTAGTTAACATCTCCTCTACTTCTTTGCATGGAATTGTGGAAGAATTAGAAACGTCATCGTCATCATCTTTTTCATCACTAGCCTCATTTTGAGCAATCATCACTTGTTCTGTGATTCTACTGTAATTTAAAATTTCATATCGTACATCCGTACTATCCATGTTTAACCAGCTGCTTACCTCATGCTTATCTTTTCTCATTTTATAACCTGGAGCAGACGTTGCTGAGCCGGATGCTAATGTAGGAAGAGTTTTCCAGTATTAACTGATTCCGGAAATTCGTCAACTGCACTCATACTTCGTCTCATCTCGTATTACAATCAATGGAGGGATCGACTCCGGTCTTGTTCTGTTTGTTTATTTCCATGAAATGATTTACAAAATGCAGTATTTTTTAGTGACAAACCTAATGAGATAAGTAACCTAGATTAAATAAGTAGCAAGGGGAAAAAATGAATTATATACGTATTTAATTTTGTTATTTATAGTAGCCAATTTAAAAAAATAAACCTGACAAATTACTGAATAAGACGAATTATCGAGTGACGAAATAACGAGTTCCCACTGTATTGTGTGAATGGATCCATTAAGTCATCTATATTACTTATTGTTCTTCTCGAGACAGTAATATTCTCTCAAAATAAATATATAAAAACAAAAAATAAATTAAAAAAAAAAACATATAAAGGTGTAACAGAAGTTCATATTAGTTTCAATAAGGATTTAGTGTTAGAGTATAAATAAAGGGAAATAACCTTCCCCCACGATAAGTATCTACTAAAACATCGAAATAAATCGGAACAGGGTTAGAATCGATAAAACGGTATTCTGGGCACTTGTCGTGAATACTTGTGGCGGGGAAGATACCAAATGAATGAATAAAAAACAGATATTTTCATGAAATGGTAATTGTTAAAAAAAACATTTCTTAAAAAAGGAAACTCTATGAATTAATTTTGATCAGATTTACTAGATTTTTAATTAATGAATTATTAAAACAACTGTGATTTAAATGAAGTTGTATTAAAAACAGTAAAATCGTCGGAGTAATAAGCTTTTGTGTTTAGCAACATGAATGTGTTGATGACGCGAGCTACGCAGTTGTTCCAGTCGAGCGCTGCCTAGCGGTAGCTTCCAGAAACTCCAGCTCAGCTGATGCTCTTTAAATGATTTATAATTTACTCCCTTTTTATCTGCGTATTACTTCGTTTATTTTTTAACTTCTAAGTTAGCCATTTTGTTTTTAGGTTTTTATGAAAATGTTTCTCAATCAGTTTATGTTTGTAGTTTCACAATATTGAAATGTGCGTAGTAAGATCATTATCATGTTAATTGCGTCATAGAACTAAAATGGTTTAGGAGTTTCATACAGCTCTGTTATTTTAGTAGATTGCGTTTAATTATGTAATGTTCTCATTCCATTTTCTTATAGTAAAAATTACTACAGTAATAATTTAATTCTATAAATATAAATTTTATTATAAAAAGTTTGTGGCACGTCTAAATTTGGACCTTCTAGTTAGTACTGCAAAGTGTCCGTTTTCTTTTATGATGAAGACCGTAAGGGCTTGTGATTCTTAAACTATTACTTTTGTTTTCATAGCATATCTCACATTTTTTAATTTTTTTCAATTCAAAATTTAAATATAAAATTATTAATATCCTTGTAGTACATACCACAACAATTTACACGCATATATATATATATTGCGAAATTTACAGATTTTTCTTTATCTTACTTCAGCTTTTCGCTAAGCAAAATAAAAAGGTAAGGTTCTTTTTTATTTTAGCAGAGATACACAAATCGCGATCTTCTAACAACTGCCTTTAGTTCAGCATTTAAATTAAAATCATCCTATTTATTTATTTAAACAGATTTAATTTAGTTAATCCATTGAAATAAAGATAGTCCAATGTTCCAGTATAGAGCATATCCACTAGAGACCCGTTTATCCAGACTCGCAAGAGACCAATATCCGGACAACCAATGGTACTGATTAAACTGACACTGTAAAATGCGCTTGATAAATATTTCTAGTATAAATAAAATTTATTTTTCCTTATACTCGTTTACGTTCGGTACTAAATAATATATATGTAAATTGATACAATTTACAATTTTAAACACAGAAATTCGATCCAACATCTTTGTTATGAATACTTAAAAAAATATTTATTGCTTGTACACGTAAGTATTATGATGCAAATAATTTTCTTCCAATATTTACCTAAGAAACAGCAATACATTTTGTGATTAGGAAATGCAAATTTCGATAACGAAATAGAATAATGAATTACTTTTACCACAAATGGGTTATTTTGGACCAAATATGATTAAAATTGAAAAAAATTATACATTTAGCATTTATTCAAAGATATAATTATTCAGAGGTCGACGACTTGGGATCAATTCTTCTCACGTCAGGTTCATTCCTCACATTCTTTCGGATTTCGTTAATACTGCACATGGAAATACGTTGTTTGTTTGTTTGCTTATTTCGTTTAACGTCACTTTATGTTGCTATGGCTAATCGGACGTTGCTGGACGGTGGGAGTCCTAAATTTTGCTTATCCAGGTATAATTAGGATAGGGATCTTTAACGAGTACCTGACATCGCACAGGCTCGGGACCCCCATTTATGTCCCTTCCTAAGGACGGCATAGCTATGGATTTTTTACTCCCTTTAAAAAATCCTAAGGTCATCTGCCGGGCTGCGAACCCGCGATCTTGGGTTTAGTAGGTTGCTAAGCTAACCACTACACCACAGGTGGCCCCTGGGAAATAATTATTATGGGCCTTATAGTTTTTAAGCAGATAATAATTAAATAAATAATTGTTAATCATTTTATTCAAGGAGATCTCTCATACAGCTCCTTTTCATTCTTCTACGGACATTATTGTGGACATGTACGCTGGAATGACATTGAAGTCTATTGTATAATCTTTTATTGTAAGCCTGAATGTGTTCTTTGCCGATAGGGATGTGTAAGTCCGTATGCAGAGTTATGTTACGTACCAACATTATTGTGTGATTGTCCTAAAAGGTTTTGCCTGATATGTTTATAGTTATATGTCCAAATAGGTTTTAATGTAATAATGCATGTAAGTGTACGTATTGAATGTTAGACTTCGTAATTATTTAGAATGTCGTACAATTAGGAAATAAAGTCACCGAAGCCGTTAATTAGAGTTTTATTTTTTAAACAAAGATTACTTTTCCTGTACAATAAATTTATTAAACAATTAATATTGAATAAAAATACCAATTGGTAATGATTGTGAAATTATACGCAATGTTTGTATTAATTTACTCGATTGTTTCTCTCCTCGGGGCGCCCACAAATCGCCAACAAACGACGTGTGACACGACAAGACGACCTATTGATGTCGCTGTCACGTCGAGCTTACAGCACTGTTCATTAGCGTGGTATGTGTTAACAATGATGTGACGTTTTGTCGGGTTATATTATACATGTTTCATGGTATTATCCAGGAAAAGATAAACTTTTTTTTTTTTTACCCATCTGTATGATATAGTTTTTATAAGACTAAAACGAAAATAAATGGCTGGTCGTTTTCGACTTCTTGAACATTTAATAGACGAACGTTCAAACCTTCCAATTAATTACAAGGCACTCATTTACATGACAGTAATTAAACTTATTTGGACATACGGAGTTGAGCTTTGGGGGTTCACTAAACCTTCAAAATCTTCTTGTATACAATCTTTACAATCCAAAATCTGTTGAAAAATTCTCAATGCGGCTTATTTTGCAACAAACAAACTTATTCATAAAGATCTTAATTTTCCATATGTTGCTGATTTAGCCAAACCAGATACTCATTCTTTATTAATAAACTCCATAACCACACAAATCCACTGATACTCAACTTGCATCCCATTCTATTCTAGGTAATCCTCCGAGTTGTAAATATCAATAACTAGTAAAAAAAAAATAAAATAAAATAATAATAAAGAAATTTAAAAAAAATTAATACATCTAGTAAATATGATGATAATGATAAATATGACACGTCACTTTTTAAAGAAACTACCCATTGGTAGCACTTATAAAGGATCTACATAATGAAGTACTATATAACAAGGTCCCAAGGCCATCTTCTTTTCAGGCACCTCGGAGAGTTATCTGGAATGGAATGAGAAGCAAGTTGTGATACTAATGGATTTGAATGGTTGTGGAGTTTGCTATGAAAGGATAGATATCCGGACTGAGCTAAGTCAGAAATTTAAGGTATATTAATTAAGATCTTTGTGGATTTTGGATTGTAAGTATTGGATAAGGGACGAATTAGATGGTTTAGAGGAACCCCAAAGCACAACTCCGTATGTCCAGGGATTAGTGGAACATCATTAAAGCATACCATAGGACAGGAAGTCTTAAGTTTACGACGAAGGGTAAAAGTTATTTGATGGAATTTATTTTGATTCTACATTTTTTACACCATTCTTGAAGGTTTATAATATGTAATTGGAGTGTCTGGGAGGCAACGAAGGGATCATTGTTTACTGATAACACACAAGTTTCATCAGGTTACGAAAAAAAAAAAATAAATAAAAAATAAAACAAATCAAATATTGTGATTAAGTGGGATATATTTTTTTTTTTTTTCCTTCTTTTCCTTATATGGTATCCCCATATAAGGACCGTTTATTTGTATATTAACATGTTCCATGCCTTACAGGCATACTACATGTTTTACAATGTTATTAAAAGTTAACATGATTAGTTTAGCATAACGTACATAACATAGTAATATAACAAAAATATTTAAACAAAATCACAAAAAAAAAAAAAAAAAAAAAAAAGAAAAGAAATAACAAAAACAAAACAAAACAAAAGCCAACAAGAAACTACCTTCGCTGCCCATCATTTGTCAGTTTGTCAAAGTCGATCTTTCGTATAAACGTGAGTAAGTCAGTCTTAAATTTAGAGAACAAATTTTGTTCTGTCTCTGGCCATGTTCCATGTTTGAGAATAATATTTTTTACTAGATTAAACCTGTGTCTTTCAAATGCTTTACATTCATAAAGTACATGTTTGAAATTTTGAGTCTGTCCGTCTTCATTACATATGTCAGATCGTATTATGTTAAATAGAACAATATTAAGATATTGTTTAGAGTTTCCGTGTTCTGTCATTAGTTGTGTTAGTTTGTAGTTGTTACTTTGTATGTGTTTGTAATTGTTGTGTGTAATGTGAGGTATAAATCTGTGTAAGCTTGGTGACTTTGATGAGGTCACCCACAATTGGTCCCACTTTTTAACCATATCAGAACTTATGTCCCGCTTTATATATGATAATGGAACTTTGTTATACGAAGGTAACAAATTACTTTTAGCCGCCTCTTTGGCTAGGTAATCGGCCCTTTCGTTAAGTGGGATATATGTAAATTTAAATTTCATAACACAATGTTACATCTAACAAGAATTCAATCACCTGGCACGAAATGGTTATGAAAAACCTAAATGCCTCAAGTGTTCAAAAAACAAATTTTTAAAGGATTGCTGAAACGTATGTATAATTTATGGATAGTTTTATTCCCAAATGTCGTAATTACTCCGAAAGACACTTCGAAAACTCATTGCTATGTAAAAAATACCTGAGAGATATTAAATTACAATTAAGTAAGAAAAAAAAGAAGTTTAATATACAGATTTCATTCATTATTTTGTTTATATATTCGTTAAAATTGTAAGAAAAGAAATCAAATGCATGTTGGGACTCATCGAGGGAAGAGATAGTCGCAAACGAGAAATGCGGTGTGATAGATAACTATTGTACTTTTACTGGATATAAATTTATAATTTTTTTTAATAGTTGGAAACCTTTAAATATATATACATGGTGAGTATCTCTTAGTGTAAAAAAAAAAAATTGGATGAAACTAGATCAAAAATGTAGCAAAATGCCGCAGACCTCACCTTTCTATTTCAATTCGTTGCAGATATACGATAAATCAAAGACTTTTTTGAGGAGACCACGTTTATTTCCATAAAAGCTGTAATACCTCCATTTTGTTTAAATATCTTTCAATTTTGACCACATTTTCGGATTTAGCATTAAATTTTCTATAATAGATGAGTACCTGTAACCTTGAATTTTACAAACTTGGTATCTAAAGAACAGCTTGATCTTCACCTTATTTGGGGAAGTCACAATGTCTTATATTACTTCAACGCTCACCGTTTTTCGAAAAAACTATCCACAAAACGTAAAATCTCACTTGCGAATTTAATCAGCTTTCGAATGATATGTTAAACGTAATGATTTTGTTTCAATTTCATGGAGAAATTCACTTTTGAAACTGAAAAACATGGTATTCTCATTTGTAACATGTTTTGATAAATTTCTGGGACAGGAGAGAAGTGATCTTATTAATATTTATTTCTTCCTTTCCCAGGGCTGCTGATGGATTCAATGTTATTCCAGATTCGGTCTTTCATTTTTATGTAATAAGGACAGTCCATGTTACGTTGTTGTGATTTCGATTTTTGAAAACCTCACGCTCTCCTAAGAATACATCTTCAATGAAACTATAAACATAAAGTGTTATGTATACCATATAGATTGAAACCTCTCCTCTATTCCTAACGAAGCTATGGAGTCAAAAATTATCGCATATTCCATGAACTCTACACCCATCATTTCAACACTCATTGACTGGCTAAAACTGTATATATTTATTTTTTAATGAATATGTCTTACTCGCCCTAAAAATGTGTAACGTTTTTTCACACTCAAAAATGTAATATTTTGACACGCCCTAGCTCTGTTGGTGTTGCTCTGATCGTAAAATTTATCGGCAATTTATGTATCAGATATTCAATGGAGTATATTTTTTGTTTGAAAACATTTGACGCTAGGACCTAGCGTTTAGGAGAGGAATTAAAAAAAGCCATGTTTGAAAAACTTATTTCCTCACGACTTTGTTTATTTCAAAAAAACATTGATTGTTAATTTAATTTAGTTATTTAAATAATTTGATTATTTTAATTC